>DWLS01006866.1:0-11245 GCA_018246255.1 Pachliopta kotzebuea | reverse complement strand
GGTTGGTAGGTAGCTAGAACCTTTGTTTTGATTAGCAGGCTCTACCTCGAGCAAGTGAAGTTGGAATTAATCCCGTGTGTTGTGTGGGATCCGTTACACCCCTCACATCTCATGGGTGGTGGTTGCTAATGAAATTACGAGGGTAACGAGACCACATTATAGACCAAGGCGACTAGCGTTATGTTGTGCTGTGTATACCATTTTACCACTACATGAATAACTCACATACCACAGCTGTTTATTTTTGCATTTTGAGAAGAATCATCATTTAGTCAAATAGAGCTATTCCGATCTTCCTGTCTTTAAAGAAATGGTCAGCCCTATATAGACCAGTTTGAGAATAAAGCCTAATCTAGACATACTAGAATGGTAACTGGCTTCTATACGTTTATATTGCGCAGTTAAGATCACGCTTGCCTAATAAATGGTTTCCTTTAAAGAAATTAATTGGGTCCCTCCACCGTGCCAGGGCTTTATGGGGTCCTTTAAGTGGACACGGCGCGCAGTGTGGTCCAGCGAGTTGGACCTCTTGAACTCAATTATATACTTTTGCAGCATCAGCGGAGTCTATTGAATTACTATGGTTGTAACAATGTATTATATAACACCACATTATCATCGCGGTCTTCAGATGGTTAAGTATAATTACTACAGTAATTTTAATACAGTAAACTTAGACTGGAACACAGTAAGGTTTATTTAGCGACTTCAATAAGAGCTGCGGTGATACCTACTACACTCATCTATAAGAACATATAAGTATAGTTATATTTTTACTGGTGGTAGATCTCTGATGCTGGAGACCGTCTAGTTACCACAGCAGCTCCTATTACATTCAACTAATATTACTGTGCAAACATTACTGTGTTCCAGTTTAAAGGGTGCTGTACGCTAGTTTAATTACTGGGGCAACGATACTAACACCTTCTGTCTAGTGACGATCGTAGTTCAGTGCTGTGTATACCATCTTAACCAGCGGTATATTAGACGAGAGTATCACTTACTATCAGGTGAATGCCTTACTCGACTCGTCGAATAAAAAAATATACTATTATCTAGTAATATTTACAGAATTATGTAAAAGGGTTAGTATTACCTTTTTATCCAGATATGATTAATAAATTCTTTAAAGTATTAAAGCTTATGAATAATTTATTTCTTACTATTGTTTTTAAAAAGAACTTATTCCAGTTTAAGCAGCCTTCCATGTATGGGTAACGAGACAAGTTCAAGTTAAAGAAAAAGTTACTTATCCCCCCCACGTTACTATTCTATAGATAGATGGTAGGAAAGCCTTCAATGTTGGTGTTATTAACATGTATAATTAGATTGAAAAAGACCAACTGGGATATTTCATCAGATTTGAATTGGAGAGAATGGGAGAAGGTGGTGATGGTAATTATGATATCTTGTTCACTATTTTGTTTTATTACGTATCATAGTAGATTGACTACAGAGATAGTATCAGTGAATACTAATACCTCTTCTTCTATAAGAATGAGTGAATCTTTAAAAGATCCTCTGATAGAATAAACCTGCCTGAAATAGTAAAGTAATAGCTAGCTTGTAGTAATAAAGCGTGACCATTCATCACCACTATCACCAACTTGTAATTTATTAAAAAAATATTCACTTGGTGGTAAGTGATACTCTTGCCTATAATATTAGCTGGTTAAGATGGTAACAGCACCACTTTGCTATCGTCTTGCGACGTAAGGTGTTAAGTATTGTTACCTCAGTAATTTTACTAGCATAAAGCACCCTACAAACCGGAAGACAGCAATATTTTCATTACTATATGGTAGTAGGAATAGGAGCTACAGTACCTATCTAGACAGTCTATGGCAATAGAGCCTTACCACCAGTAAAGTTTTCTTATAAATCCTATTTATTAAATCTAGTTAAAGAAAATAATATGACTATTGTCTATATCTAAGATTCGAACCTAGAAATTAAAATTTTGAAATCTATATTTTCTAGTTTAGGAAGCAAGACGGCTGAATCTACTCCTATCGCTAGGAAGTAGTATTCAAACATTGCTAAACTCCTGTTTGTATATTTGTTGAATTACTCAGATAAGATGAAGTATTTTAATTTTATTTATTTATTTTAAACTACAGAATTTAAATATAATATACATACTCATATATATATATAAAATAAATGCATATGAAGGTAGATATATAACCATATATAAATAAATACATATAAAGTTATCGACTTATGTATCAAAGCAATTAGTGCGATTTGGTGTAGTATGTCATCCTAATGAGAGGCAATTTGTTTTAGGCAAGCGTATCACTTACTATCAAGTGAAAGCCTTCTCCGTCTCCTCTGTCCGTTGAATTAAAAAAAAATTGTGCAGCTGTAATAAAACCCGCGACTTATCTGTACTTAAGCGTCTAAACTAATGGCCCGCCAATCACAAATTACAGACCTCTCACGATCACTCATAACTATTGCAAAAAAACGTTAACCAATCAAAAAAAAGGTGTATTAAACCACCTCAAATTCAGGTTTATATTAAAATACCGGCTGGGTTTATTTTTTCATTCGTATTCAATTAATCCCACCGGCGATGAGGAGTCGACGACATCGACGACATTTACTAGCAAGAAACCACAGCCGCTCCCACCACCACCACCACCTAATTAATAGTTTAATCAAGCGTGTGTCGGCTGCTGGCGGACGTAATTACAACGGACATTGATTACACACCGCTGTTACATTTAAACCGTTTCTTTTTATACAAACGTTCACCTGATAGTAAGTGATACGTCTGCCTATAAAGTGGCGCTGGTTAGCAAACACACAGCATCACATTACGCTGGTTCCCTTGAGACGTTGTTCTGTATCGTTACCTCTGTAATTACACTAGCATACATCACCCTTCAAACTTGAACACAATAATATTTATATTACTATTATGCGGTAAAAATAGGAGCTGCGGTAGAGACTCACCAGTAATAACTATATCCGTGAACTTCTCATTAAATTTATTATATATCTTAACATTTTATATTCTATGAGGCAATGAGATGAATAAGGCGTTCACTTGATAGTAAGTGATACGTCTGCCTATAAAGTGGCGCTGGTTAGGCTACCGACAGCATCATATCGCGGTAGTCGTTTTGAGTTGTTATGTATCGTTACCCCAGTAATTTCACTAGCATACTCTTAAAAGTTGAACACATTTACGTTACTATTTGATAGTAGAAATAATATCTGCGGTGGAAACTTACCAGTAATAACTATATTGATTAACTAAAAGCTTGTACTATATCTCTTAAGGTCATCGTCGTCAGTCAAGTGACGTGGTCCAGTTATGGTCACCAACCCATGCAAAGGAAACACTTTTACTATCAGATCTAAGTTATGAAGGCATAACGCCGACTTTCCCCGCAGCGACTCCCATTCGCCTGAATAAAGACAATGGTATTACTAACAATTGGTATTCCGCTACTGGAATGCAATAACGCGGTAACGGTAACAGTAATACTTATGTAATAGCATATAAATACTTCTGTCTGTCGCTTTTAATTCGGTGATCGCTACTTCAATCCCTGGAGACTACAAATGTTTTAGTTTCGGAATCCTTAAAATTTTCTACACCTTAGCCTAGCATGCCTTTTTTTAGTCGCATGGTAATCTAGGTTATATGGGAATTATACTAAAACCCTTTCGGTCGTCATCGTCAGTGCATTGCGGAAGGGCCCAAGATCTTCTACGGAACTCACCGGTGCCTCCCTTCACAGTAGCATGCTTAGCAAGCATCCTCATATATCTTTATATAAGTTCACTTAATATTGTATAATTTAATGTTAAGTATTATCTATACATTAGAAAATAGAAAACATTTATAACCATACATATTAAGACACAGCAACAAGTACAACAAAACAGAACAGAATAAAATACTAGAAGCTAGAATATGTCGCGGTCTGTATGTAAATAGGAACTCACTCAGCATAGGTTATGGTGTGAGCCATGGCTCTGGTTTTCAGTGAGCCCTGTGTTAAATCTGTGTTAAATGAGTAATCAAACTAAAACATTAAGAGTTTTACTTAAAAACAACGTCAAAGGTGAAACTATTTATTAAATACAGTAACACTTTAAATACGATGTGTTTTTTCTATTTTAAGGTGAGACGAATATGATGATGAGACCAATCGGAGTGGAGATCTTTGGGGGAGGCCTATGTTTAGGAGCGATAAGTATACACTGTTCAAGTATAACAATTACACTATTATAAAGATCCAAACTGTAGTGTTTCTATAATATCAACTAATGATAAAAATTGTAGTAAATACTACGTCATCCGTCAAGAGGAACATATAAACACGATGTGTAAGTTGGAATCAAACCTAAACATACTATAACTTAACCAACATTCAAATGTTTGTGTATTAATATTGGGCATCAATCTCAGTTGAACAGACAACGAAATCGGAGTCACCTGTATCAAATGTCGGTGAATAAAATTTGATTTACTTTCGAAGTAGGTTAAGGTTTCATTAAAATATATACATTTATTTAATTAAAATCTATGGACTTAATTATCTTAGACATTCTCTTCAAATCCATTCAGCGAGTAAAAAAATTTATAACAATACATTAAACATAATTTATGTATAATACATGTAAACAATGACATACATTGAAAAGAATTATACTTTTGTACTGATAGATGGCGCTGTT
Source organism: Pachliopta kotzebuea (assembly GCA_018246255.1). Taxonomy (NCBI): domain Eukaryota; kingdom Metazoa; phylum Arthropoda; class Insecta; order Lepidoptera; family Papilionidae; genus Pachliopta; species Pachliopta kotzebuea. Next base: position 6,547 of record DWLS01006866.1, on the reverse strand, counting down.
ATTAAAAGCAATTTCTTATTAATTATGATAATACAGTGATTTGAATTTTTTATTGAAGTTGATCATAAAGAATAATAAAATCAGCCATTTAATAATTTAATTATTCACTGATAATTATATGATGAAATAATCAAATGAATTTATGTTAATTAACTTTACAATGTCAATGGTTTCTAGTTAACAGTGTCGGAATAACAAAGAGTTGTTAGGTTCTGTCTTGAATAATTCGGCTGACTAACAATTCCAGGATCGCATTAGATGGTGTTTGGGTTTTCATAAACCTACCTAACTATTTACAATGTATATATAAACAGCCATATCAATATAGCAGTGTTTCGACTGCTAATAAATATGAGAGAAACTAAGCAAACAAACAGTAACACTCTGTGTTGCAATTGTCTTCTGAAGTTAAAGTAACCTGAAGACTGAATAGGTTTTACTGTATGTCTATAAAACAATGCGATGTGATTAGAACCTCATCACACGATGGTGAGGATTTGATAATTAGAATAAATAATTTTAAGACACAAAAGCCACTATAGGAAATAATGTGACTAATTTGAACGCGTATTTACTTCACTTCATTAATATTTGTATATTACTGCTTTAGCTACAAAAATGAAAAGGATCCAAGACAGATGATATCACTGGATATCAACACCAGGACAATTATTGAAGAAAAAGAATATTGCACCATCTATACTATATGAATTGAAAAGAGGTTGCCCTCAAAGCCGTCGCGTCACTAGATCGACATTTTAATTCCATACCACGCCTCTGTTGTGTAACAATGAGTTCATAATAATTGCAATACTATCTTTTAACCGTCTCCATGGCACAGTGATTAACGTCTTTCATTCGACTATAGTTAGATTCAGAGGCTACATTAATTATTATTTAGGTCTTTCGTAAACAGAAACTTGCGTTTTAAGGTACAAGTAATATTACATATGCTGTCTTTTGTGTACCATATATTTCTCTTGTTATATGTATAATGACTTTTCACTTCTATTTTTAATTTTGAAAGTTATGTTTTATCCTCGTTTGATGGGCTTTACCACCACATACCACATCACCACTTAACACTAGGTGGATTAGTGGTAAAACATTAACCTTTGCATGTTAAATAAAAACATAACAATAACAACAACAAGTATAACTTTTGCTTCAACTATAAATGCACACCGCTTGTAAGTATGAACTCTAAGTTACATATTGTATAAACAAATCTCAAATTTGTTTATGAAACTTCAGAATTAAAAGGGCTAATTTAGGTTTTGTGCAAACTGCATAAAGTCTAAATTTGTATGAGGCGTTGTACTGTCGATTAGAAATCGTACAGTACAACATGAATTATTAATTTAATAGTAACTATTGTAAGCAAATCTCAATAAAGCGGATGCAATCTTTCAAGATGCTTGATTGACTCGGAGAATGGTGGTTAAGTAACCACAGAGAATAACATACAGTGTACCTAACACGCAATAGAATGAACAATATTTTTAATTAACGATTTAATTACAGGGTTAATTAATATCTGAATAAGGCTAACAATTTGTTAATTAGCAACGTAATTAGGTTTGCTCTGCATAATTATAACAAATGTATCTCCAAAAGGTGTACCTCAAGGCACGTGGGTTTCACACTTGCGTTTGATTCGTTTGATCATTACAAAGCAACTCACAGACTAACCAAAGCTCATTTAAATTATGAATAATAAAATTACAATGAATAGAAAATTGAATATAACGATAACAAATGAAAAGATTTCATTGATTGTAGAGAAATAAATGTTTAAAAAAACACTATGAATCATCTATGTATATTGAATGTAGTCCAATATTGTCCGCAATGTGAAATAACTAGTAACACATTTCGATTAAGCAACAAGAAAAGAACGGAATCCCTGACTTAACAGTCAACCTTACGTAGACGTTTTGGAGGTTCATCATAATTAGCCCAAAGTGGTGAAAAGTGACGTCTGAAATCATTCAAATTATATACGGTCGCAAGAGTCTCAATGCGACGTACGAACCGGTGAAGGAATGTCATCTGCTTTAGATCCTCAGTCACGAGGACCGATGTTAGTGAAAGCTCTCTGTTACCAGATACAATCTAAGTAGATACTATATAATGGCTATTTCAGGTAACAATAAGTAATTTGCGTATATTTGCAGGACGTTGTAGCTAATGCTGATAACAGTGTATCAAACCTTAACAGAATTTTTAATACTATTAACGCGGCAAATAAGTATATAGTTGCCTTATGGTAAGCTGCCGTAGCCTATAGACGGCTGCAGCACCAGAGATACCACTGGTGTGTTGTAACCCCGGAAGATCCTTATCATTCCGTTTTTTAAGGACTCTACTATGTACCTCCTTGAGAAAACCTCGCCAGGGAATTCAATTTATAACTTGATTATTTTAAGCAGTTTTATAAATTATCAATAGATCAATCTTCTAATCTAAATTTAATACATAAAGTCCAATTCTTTCCATCAATCTCTTTTCCTTATAACTAAAATGAAAATCAGCGGAACACGTCGGACGTATATAAACTTTTGCGTCCATTAATAAAGCTTTGATATAATTTATGTAATACACGCTAACAAAATATACTGCTGGATTTAACAATTGGTCACACCAATCCAACCACGGCGAGGCTAATGCGGGCCCCTATAAGTCCGGCTAAGAGTCGGTTGCGAACGCAGCGTTTCTAATCACCGTGTCATCAGGTTCACTATGATTAATTTCACACACGCTCTCCCCCTTCACGCCGCTCACTGTAAAGGGGAAAAAGCTTGGAAATCTCACCTATGCTTTTAAAATATCGTATAATATAATAAGAGGGTGTAAGGGTCATACATATCCCGGGAATCCGTTTAAACTAATCTGCTCGTTGTGGACACTGCTCATCAACAAACGAGGCTCTGGCTCCCCACCAACCCGCATTGTTCTATCGTGGTGGAAGTCGGCCAATATCCCTCTATTACTAGAAGAGACCTATGTGAGAGCAGTGGTCTATTAGCTGATGATATGCTGGTTGTAGGTCTCCGCTAACGGAGACCGTCTAGATAAGTACCAACGCAGCCCCTATTGCTACCGCCAAATAGTAATGTTGAAACTTAACTGTGCTCCAGTTTGAAGGGTGCTGTCTGCTAGTGAAATTACTGGGGTAACGAGTCTTATCAACTTATGTTTTGTACATATAAATATGTACGCCTTGAATATGGTATATATTATATCATACTATACATACCATCTTAACATCACCTTATTATGGGTAAATGTATCACTTACTATCAGGTGAACGTCTTGCTCGTCTCGTGGAAAAAAAACTGATTTTGTTATGTAAACAGTTCAGATAAGTCCATTAAGTTGTTACTGTTGTGCTTTTTAACTTGTACTTATTATTCAAGTTAAAACATAATGTATTTTAAGTAAAGAGATATTTGTAGGAGGTGACTTACCTTGCTTGCACCGGATATAGTCTGCAACAAAAAAAATAAACCATGAAAAATATATACTGATTTTAAAAGTAATGTATTTTTATGAAAATGCGATATGTTACCAGTAAACATGGTAACAGTGATGAAAATTGTATAATATACATAAATGAGAAAATGCGAGTAAAAAGGGAATAAAATTAAGGTAAGGATAGCCCTTGTTACCGTTACCAAGATACTAAGCACGTCACTACTCACTTTTATTTATTTGAACCTCTCATTCTTCAACGTATTATAAAAGAACATTCAGATATTGCTGGTAATATAGATACGAAGGTAGGTAGTAAAATTACTATGGTAATAATACATATATACCTTAAGTTTCTTAGTAAAGAGCTTAATATGGTGCTGTCATCACCATATTATTTTCATTTAATGAATATACTTACTGAATGAAAGAAGAAATTATATGAAATATGCATTATGCCATGTTTATTATATGGATGCCAGATGTAGGCATTAACAGAACTACAAGAAAGGAAATTTGAAAACTCTGCCAAAATAGAATAGATAAGAGTGTATTAAGTATAAAAAAGAGATAGACGGAGTTAAAGCAAATTATAAAGAAAACCAAATTTGAAAATGCACAGAGCCTACAGACAGCTTAAATGGCGTTGGACGGGACATATGAGGGAAAGAAAAGAGAAACGGACTAAGTTAACCAAATGGTATCCAAGAGATAGCAAAGTTACGTGATGAATTTGAACAGGAAACAGGCCTTAAATACATACCGAGAGTTTAAACGAGTTAATAAAATGTTAATAACAATAGTTAGATATAAGTTTATAATATATTGTCAAAAGATGCGTACTATTGTTAATAATTGAAATAAGAATACTTAAATGTGACTATGTACAGGTTAATAATAGTAGATGATAAGATAGCATAAGTATTAAATGATGTAAATATAAGTTAAAAAACCCCTGAACAATAATATCAGGGAAAAGCAGATTTAAAAAAAAGAGATCGCAAAAGAAATAGAGGTAGGTAAGCTAAAAGATGGTATGATGACTGTAAGAAAATAGCTGGTCCAGTATGAATTCGTTCAGCAAGAGAAAACAATACGTAGAAATCTTTAGAGGTTGCCTTTGTCGACAGACAAGCTGTTCCACACAAACATTCAGTTTCTTATCATTCATTGATTAAAGCATTATAATATACACTGGCATGTACTAATTATAAAGAAAGTAACAGCAATAAAGGCTATTTTATTTTTATTTTTTACTATAATTACAGAGCAACAGTAACAATGGTCAATCTATATAGCAGTAGTAATACATACACCGGATAATCGACAGTTAAATGTTACTAGTAACAATTGTTATATCGCTATGTAACAGTATGATTATTTTATGTAGAAACAAGCACCTCTTTGTACGCAATACAATGATTAAGTTATTATAATAATAACTTTACGAAACTTAATAGAACTTAATTGTGATACACTGTTTTTTTTTTGATTGGTCAACTGTAGCTTAGTAGTAATAAATTCTGGATAAATATAACTTTTTATTTCTCATGCGCACCACTAGTGTGGTAAGTCTATGTTACCGGAGACTGTTTAGGTAGTTACCGCTCCTACTTCTACCGCCAAATAGTTATAAAGTTAATAATAAACTAATAGAACAACTCAATGCAATAGGCCTGACATAACTGTGGTAAACAAGATTAATGCAACAACGTTTTTGATAGACATAGCAATTCCAAATACACACAATGTACAAAACTCAATTACAGAAAAAAGTCACAAGAATTTGGGAGATGAACAAAGTATATATAGTACCGTTGGTGCTCTCCACAACTCGGGTAATACCGAAACAGTTTTCATTGTATTTAAAACAATTAAATTTGCCATCAAATATATATTTAACAATGCAAAAAGCCGCAATCCTTAACACTTGTCGTATTGTCAGAAACTTTTTTACAGGAAAATACCACAAGCAATAATATAGCAATATAAAATGGACACCACTTGGATTAGGCCCGTGGTATTTATTATGAACCGAAATAGCATCAGGATTTTGAGAAAAAAAATTGCCACAAAAATAATAATAATAAAAACTCTTCATTGTACACTGCTACAAAAATATACACACTATTGAATAAAAATGTACAATGGGCGGTCGTATTGCTCATAATGTAAACACTTCCAGACAACCCACTGGAAAAAACAATGAGAGAGATAAACTAAATGAAACGAAAGATAGTGGTTCTTTTAATAATGAGGAGACTGAACCATTTGACGAAAATAGCTAGCAAATAGCACAGGTCGAAAGGAAGAAGTATTTTAAGTGTAAGATAGTAGTAATAAAGATATGTTTTTAATGTAAATTTTGATTTTGCAAACCGAATATGCGTAGGTAAGGAGTCCTAAAGACGGACCACCGTGAAAGGAAAAGAGTTTTGATAAAAGGAGAAGGAATACAGTAGGACATAAAGAGAAAGATTTATTGAGGTCCGGCTATGGAAATCGGAAACAAATTCAAATAGATTTTTTAAATAGTGAGCAGTAAGAAGAGTAATGCAGATATTACTGTGTTCCAGTTTGAACGGTGCTGTATGCTAGTGACATTACTGGGGTAACGATGCTTGATATATAACGAATCAAAGCAAGCGTAATGAGCTACGTCCTTACTATTAAGTGAAAGTCTACGTACAAGACTTGTAAATAATTTTTTATTTGGATGAATACAAAATTACTGGGATACAGTAAGTTGAATATATAGCAGTGTAGTTAATTTCTATTAGATCGCTCTAGTCGCTTCCAGTGAGCGTAGTAGGAAATTCGATAAGTAACCAGTGTATATAGTTTCATGTCGGTCAAAGACCACGTGCTGTGGAACTGGGCCACGCTCACTTTCGGCCGTAAAGACCAGATGTTGTGTCTCCATGTGCTGTCTTTTAGTATTTTAAGTCTTAAAACGTACATATATATATATATATTTTTTTTTTTTTTTTTGGGGTGTTTTAGATGGTTTCGGCCACTATTTTGGCCGTGAAAGCTTAATCGGACCCGGCGCGCGCGGGTCCGGGAACCCCCC
>DWLS01006865.1:0-11246 GCA_018246255.1 Pachliopta kotzebuea | reverse complement strand
TATTTATATATATATAAGCATTACCTGATAATAATAATTTTTATATAAAATATATCAACAAAAGATGATCCAAAGTATCATCCCTTAGTATGGATTTAATGTAAAATGAATTCTAACAATAACTTTAATGAAATTGTCTTTAGAAGATTCTAACTAACAGGATTTTCGTAAAAAACACCATTTCGTGCTTCACATTTAAGATTTTTGCGGTTCATTGCGAATTTAAGTAACGAGCGGTATTCATTTTGACCTTATCTCCTTCAAGTTGATTACCGACCGAAAAGGTTACAGGTAACAGCGAGAGTTTGAAAGAAATCACGTACTTATTTTTAACCCAAGAAATCTTTATCATAATTATTAAAAATTTATTTTAATAAAAAATAACAATTTGTATCTCAACAGTTATAAATTTAATATAATAACTTTTTACTATTGTGGCTTTATTACTTATTTAGATTAAAAGTTTAGGTATATAAGTTAATTCGCTTTATTATATTGTGAGTAATAAAGAATTTATCTATATATCTCCATTAAGGCTTGAATGGTGTTGTAGCTATTAAAATTAGTTTGGTAACATAACTTAAGTCATTGTAATAACACGATATTGTTATTGAAAAGCGTATAACCTTTAAGGTGAATGTTCTGCTCATCTTTTTACTTAGTAGACTAAAAAATGGTTAGGATACATTTTTTATCGTTTCATGTTAGAAGAGAACATGACACGTTAAGCTCCTAAATTTGTGGTAATAAGCTATGAGGCAGCTATCTTGCATCAAGATAAAATACTTAATTTTGTTCTCTAATGTTTATAACGCGGGGTCAACACTGCCACATGACTCAAGTATAATAAGTTATATCCTCATAACCGGTGACTCATCTCGCGTGTCTAACAACACAATCCTTTTGGATTATCATTCATTTCCTTTTTCTCGTAAATGTAGTAAATTGCTGTACCTTATGTGCGAGGGAAGTGCTAATTGCGTATTTATATATGCTAATGAAATTAAAGGGGTAACGAGACTTAACACTTTATCCTTCAAGACAACGAACGCAATGTGGTGCAGTGTATATCATTTTAACCAGCGCCTCGTTGTTATGGGCGACCGTATCTCTTGCCATCAGGTAAATTCTCACCTCGTAACCTATAAAAAACATTTATTTGCAGCAACTATTCAGGAGGTAACCAATAGTAACTTATTCAAACCTGTAATTACTAAACTCTTCAAACCTGAACACGATTGAACATGTTTTCACACTACTAGTACTTGATAACGGTTCCTATTTAGAAGCTTTCGAGAATACAATGCAACATTTCCTTTATAATTTAAAAAAGGATTTACTACTGTTTGTTATAAAAAAGAAAGTTACGTTTACATACAATTTTGCCAGATAATTAATCGATGAAATTTGAAAAGAAACAATCCTCTATCGTTTTAAAAGCCTTAGTATTCACAGATAGTAGATAGTCCGGAGTCGGATATAGTTGTGTTTAATTTTTTTCGCCTTGTACTATTACGTACCACCGTTACCAATTAGTTATCTCCGATGTTACATCAAATTACGTCTGAACGCGGTTCGGTCCCGTTAAATTGCATCACAATGGTATCGAGAGCAAAAAGCTGCGAGTCATCGCTTCCCATCGACTCAATCCCGGGGCCCATAACGACAGAATGATTGTAGCTGCAGGAATGTAGAAACGAACAGAGTATTTTTTTTATATTATTGACAGCAACGAAATTACATTAGCACGTGTGCTATGATTGAAAACTTGATGATTGTGATGGAGAAATCAACGTTTCTGTTATATGTAAAAAAGTGTCTTTTGTACTGGTCATATCGGTTTTCAAAAACGAGTTTTATTGGTTAGTAATGACGTTTTTTAATATCAAAGGTTCCATATTTGATCTAAATTTATAAATAACAAAGGTAATAGTGAACTCAGTAAGAAAATTTTATGATAGATGTAATAAACTAATCAACAAAAAAGAGTTGGTTTTGTAGCTATATTACACGTCACCTAAGAAACGGATCAGTCCAGTGAAGTGGTTAGTTACTAAGTAGTAGTAAAATATTTTTGAGATAAATTCTGTTAAGCAGTTAAAGCTGTGTTGATTCTCGTTGTTAGTAAACAACAGCATCTTGAACCTCGTTAACGAATCGCACAAAAAGCGCCGAATGTTCTCCGTTTGTATGCACTAGGTCGCGTCCCTTGCGTTATCATCTCGACCAAATGTTTGTTCCTGCTTCCGACACCTCCTTTTCGTTCCAAACTGTTTAATGGAGATTATACTGCCGCCTACATTAAGTGAATTTAATTAGTTTTATTTGTTCACATATATAATTAACTTGTGTAACATAAACTTACTGGCGGTAGATCTCTGTTGTTGGATACCCTAGATAGGTACCACCGTAGCTTCTTTTGCAGTTGTCGAACAGTACTGTGCAAATATTGCTGTTCTGATTTGAAGGGCGTTGTAAGTTAGTGAAATTACTGAGGTAACAAACTTAACACCTCATGTCTCAAAGCGATGAGTGCATTGTGGTGCTGTGTATAATATTATAACTAGCGTTTCGCACGCCGGGAGTACTACATTCAAATCCGACCTGCCCCGTTGATTTTTCAATTAATGTGTAGTTAGTATACAACTAATATCACGTGTTTTTAACAATGTATCAAATCGCGTGGCTATAAACATTAAAAAAAGCGCCTCCTTGTTATCCCGGAAGCGTATCCCTTACCTAAAACGTCTTGCTATTTTCATCGTCATGTCAAATATAAAAACCACATTAAAATATCATCGCTGTGTTGATAAGCTTGGAGGTTTCAGATTGGATTCAGGGATTCTACGTATTCCTTTGGTACAGCGTTATTTTTACAACCTTGATGTTATTCACACAATGTGACATTGATACTGAAGATTATTAAAAAAAATATTACTTCTTCGCCAAATAAATCCACACGATTTCATGGCTTTGTAACATTAAAATAAAAAATGAATGTTACTTGAGAATTTTTCATACATTATAAGGTTCATCGTAATAACTTAATATAACCTTAAGAAATAGGTTGTAAGCTCCGTTTCATTGTTGTTAATTTTGTTGTAATCGTGTAATATGGCGAGAAATAACTTTTTAAGGAGTGATCGCATTCCGATGATTTTTCTTTTTAACAGAAGTAACACACAAAGTGGATCCCAAATTAATTAAAAAGAAGCTGTAAGTATTTACGCACCTTCAGGTTTAATATTCTTTTTTAACTACTAAGACTGTGTTTTAAATGTTATTTCTGTGCATTTTATTTCTGTGCATATTACTTTAATTAGAAAAGTATTATTTTTCATGTGTTATATTTGAAACATACTCTTAAATTAAGTTTCTGAAAAATAAGTGGTTATTTATCTGTTTCACTAATTGTTTATAATAACAATTCATGTACCTAATTAATTAGTTTTATTTTATTACAATTTTCGCTTGGTCGCTTTGAACGCAGTAAACGATCTGTAATAATGTCCTTTTTAACAACGTTGTTAACGCTAATTGCTAATTAAAATATTATACGGTATTTATTACTGCGATATTTGATGATAGTTTACTATTTTTTTGTATGTATACCATATTCACTTTATACATGGTTGATAACTTAAGTTGAAATAAATAAACATAATTTATCTGTTTGTCGTTTTAACTAGAAATTATTAGGATAATAAGATATGATGAATTGAATTAATTTAAAACTTTTTTTTTTATTTTTTCGGGTTATGAATATAAATTATATAACTGTTTCTCTCTCTTTCTATATCTTTATACCTCTATCTATATCTTTATGCGTCGGTAAGTAACAAAAGCTTATTAGAGGTCCCAACCAACAACTCACCCTAAGTCAACTTCATTTGCTCGTGGTGCACCGTACTAATCAACAAACGAGGCTCTAGTTCCATACTAGCCCGCATTGGGCCAGCGTGGAGGGAGATGGCCCAGATCTCTTCACTATTGAGGGTGGGCTACGTTCAGCTGTGTACGTCTATCAGCTGATGAAGGAAATAACAATTATGCCAAAAATGGTGCAAGGTGTTCGCCCTTGTGTTGACAGCCAGAATAAAACTATGTTATCACCGGTAATTTTTTTACTGTTTAATAGTTAGCGAAGGTAGTTAAAAAAGTCTATTAACATTTTTATTGTATTACACGTATCACGAAACACGGTAGGAAAATATTATTTAAATACCGATTAATATTATAGAAATCAAAGACCATTTAGTACAGATTAAAAAAAGCTTATTATGTTAATAATAAGTCGTAAGACTTTTAAATTTTCTGCTGATAGAACATTCATTATTAAGTTTTTTTTAAAAGGTCTATTAGAGACGTTGACTATACTATACTCTATTAGAGTACTACCTGCCATTTCTCACGAACACCGACCTGATTGTATATTGAAGTAATAAACGATAACAATTTGCTTTGATGTTATTATTCTTGATTGTTTAATTAATTACGGTTAAAATATATCTTTTATTTCATATAAAAACTACACTTGCTTATATTTTATTCAAAAGAAATTTAAGCATTTTTACGACAACGTATTCATTACAATTGAAACTCCTGGCTTTTGACAAAAATATGGATACCATATAACCTTAGAAATTTTAGATTTGTAAAAAACATTACAATCTGTGCATAAGTATAAATTTTTTAACTTATTTAAAGCTAATAGAGTAAAAGAGAAACTAGATCGATCGAAACATTACGAAGACTTTCTATAAAACTCGTTGAAATAGCTCCGTGTTTTTACGAAATTATTATTAACTTAAAGACAGTAATAAAATATGAAATTGTTCGCTATTTTCTTTTAGTTAATTACCAAAACGTTTCATACAATTTAAAAGAGCGTCGAAAAACTTTTTAATTGCTACTAACAGTTAAAAGTCTTGCGTTGAGGGTGGAGAAAATTATACAGTAATGATACAATATTATACGTTTGACTGTTGGGCCAGTTTATTTGTATAAAAGGCCGAACTTAACCGAATTTTAATGACTGGTTGGGAGATATGGACGTTGAAAAATCCTTACTGCGTTCAACTGGAGTTGAAATTTGGATCGACGCCAGTCGTCCAATTCAATTTGTTATTAAATCCGCAAGTGATAATAACCAACCGAATCGATTAAGTTTTTCGATGTAAAAAGAAAGAACAATAACTCGCTGATAATATCGAAAAAGTTTGATTTATCAAAACAGAATCCAGTTTTATATCCTAAATTATTAAGGAGGAATGCTGTAGATTTTTGAAAGTTGTTGTTTTAAAATTTTTCCTTATTATGTTTCTTAATGTTAATAATATATAACAGCGCGTGTTATTGTGTTATGTACTCCTTTACACACATCGAAATACGACTTACATGTAAATTTTATTTTTTTAATATTGGAGAAACTGCTTTAAATAAATAAATAACGAAATATTAATTAAATGTATTTTATTATTCTCCTTAGAAGGGTACTGAACTTATTCGAATTACATAAAAGTGCTTCCTGGTACAAAAAACGTTCAAAAGGAGTCGAATTCATAAAAGTCTAGTTCATGATAAAATATTAAATTGGTTATTAACAAAAGGGTAAGGTAATTTTTAATTTTGTTTCAAAATTTCTACTCAATCTGTACCAAAAAGTTTTTATTGTTTATAAAATTTGTGATATTTAAATTACAGAGGTCTCCATTGCTAAATTTGGATTAGAAACATATTAATTGGTGTATTTCGTTTTTAAATACTCCTTTCGTAATAAAATTCACGAGTACCCGGAATTTCTCTTGAGGTAGTGTTTCAAATGCCATTACTCCAGTGGATTTCATTATATTTTATTACGTCACGCCTTCTTGACCACAGGGCTGCAATAATCCTGGAGTGTATAAGATAGGATCAGGGACCCCGGGGTCCTTTAATAACCGTGATTGGTCCGCAGAAGCCCGCAGTAACCCTCATTTCATTGCGTACTCGGGACTTGATGCTGGCTCATTTGTGTTAAAGTCGTATGGGAGAGATAAAATGTTAAAGTATCTTTTGATTTAATTACTGTAACGAGACGTGATGTGTGCTGGTCACCGTACGCTGGAAGCAATAAACCAAACACCTTAAATATTGTTGAGTAAACTTTATGTTTTTGATATATTTTGATGAATGTTTAGATTAAAGTCATTGGATTATAAAAACTCATATATCTATCTATTCTTACTTAATTTATGATACTGACTATTTATGTGTAAAAGTTAAAAGTAAGTCAGTTTTTGAACAGGCAGGGTTGAACTTATAAAGCAGACTTTGGTTTTCCCGTTTAAATAAAGGGGTGTAAAAAAACTTTGTAATCAACAAACAAGGCTCTGGCTCCCCACTAACCTGCATTAGACCAGCGTTGTGGGGGATGGCCCAAATCCGCCCATTATTGGGAGGCGTATGTTCAGCAGTGGACGTCTATCGGCTGATGATGATGATGATGATGATGTTTGGATAAAAAGCAACAAATAATCTTATTCATCTGTAATAGTATTGGAAAATGAATTAAACATAAACCAAGGATTATTTGAATCCAATTATCATGAACGCTAATTCCTTCGACATTGAATATTGAGGTGTTAATACGTATCGATTGGGAAACAGTGCTAAAGGCAGCTAATCCCGCAACACTTGTCAAGTTTTAATTATTTGCTGTTGGCTAAGTTAAGATTTCGTCTGTAAGTTGGTGTTGTGAACGTAATCCTGTCCGAAAATGGAACGTATTGGATCGGTCACTTGATTCACTAGTTTAAGTGAATTCCAACCGCTCTTTGTCAGCATGAATTGTGAGCCGGGAACGGTTTGATCGAACTGAGTTAGTTAAATCTTTGGCCGCTAAGCGGGCTTTGTTTGACCCGACACGCGACGTGTTTGTAAGTTGTTATGTGTCGAAACAGAAAGCTTTCAATGGATTGAATTGAGTTTATGGACAAATTCTGTCAATCCTGCTAGAGATTTATAGCGTTTTACTTATCGGTATTTAAACTTAAAGCTTTATATTTCAAACACTATATGTGAAAGATGGTTTTGGCCTCTCCATAGTTATAAAGATAAGAAGAGTTTTACTTAAACATATATCAGTTTTATACTATCAAATTCTAAGTGGTAATTATTTTGATACGTATATATAATTACGTATTACCATTGCTTATATTGGTAATGAGTCAACTTTAACAAAATATTTGTTAAGCTATCAATCTTACCATCGCGCTTTTTGAGGTATTTCAAAACACATAGCGAATGTGGTGATATTAGCCAAGTTTCAATTACAATTTTTAACGAAACATTCAACGTTTTATGTGATTCAAAGGGTGTCATTAGTGCTCGCAAAAAGGAACCCTGAAACAATTACCAATGACAAAACAATTAGTGTTGCCATCAAGAATACTAATTCGCCCACTTAAAACACCAGCGGGAGGGTACGTGCAGACGAAATAAAGTGGAACATCAGAGATAAAGAAGGCGTTAATTGGCTTCTCTATGTGTGGGATACAAAGTGTATTGTTACTTAAACGTTTAGTAAGTATTTCAGCTGCTCTCGGCTCCCACTGTGTTGCAATTGACAGCTGACGGACTTCGTCTTGAACAACGTTGCCATGTTCATGAATAAATTATGGAGATTAGATTATTGGCAGTGACATTTATTGTTTTGTTCTGCGCATAATGAACTCTCAATACTATACGGATCTTTGTGTTGCACATTTACTGTATGCTATGGATAAATAATATTCGCTGTCTGAACGAGCTAAAATTATTACAGTTAACAGTTTCATGTATTGTTATGTACGTTCTGTAATAATTTGAACCGATTCCATCTAAATACTTAATAAATATTACAGTGGATTTGGCTATTGTACAATAATTCTGTACGTTAATGATCTTTATGCTACACTAATACATAATATGCAGGATAGTATATTGTTTATGAAAATTATTTTTATGTTTCTTTACTGAAGGGTCTAATAACTAAAAAAATTAATAAACAGTTTAATATTTTCCATTACTGGGACATACAAAGAGTCAAGGTTCTTATCTTTGTTGGTTAAGTGTGGGTTGGTAAATGTCACATATTAACGACAGATGGTATTCTTGGAAGAGGTCGGTACCCTCACGATGTTTTCTATCCAGATCTGAGGGGAGCCTCAAGGCTTCGTTATAACTATATAATATCGTGGAATAATATTGTGTAATTGACTACCAATTAAAATGTCATGAAAATTTTAATGTAGAATGAGCGGCTGATGAAGAAGAAATGATCAAGGAATAATCCGAGTCCCATGTGAATAGCACCGAAGTGCCGTAACGGTTTCGCATCTGTGTCACATGTACAGTGTGTGTGTGGGCATTGCTCTCTGTACCAACCGCGTGTGCTAATTAAAGATTAGCCGTCTTCGTTTTTGCGGTCTGATGCTGCATCGCGACTCTCGCATCCCGCAAATTGCTATATAATCACCAACTACTGAATGATGAAGTCGATCTTAACGCAACTAGTTCAATCAAGCTCAACATAATATATTTCTTGTTATTGCAGAGAATGTCAAAAATAAAGAATAGAAAGTTCTGTTGTTGTTTTTGTAGTGAACATTTTAGATATTCTTATTTAATAATATTTCTTTTACATAATCAAAACATTAGAGAAAAAGTATATAAAAGAAATACAATAAACAATAAGGTAGAAATAATGCTACAAGGAATTCTCTTCCAGTAACTTTTTCGGGTTGTAAAGAAAGGAAAGAAATTAAAAACAATTATCATCGAGTACAAAAAAGAAGAAAATTAATAATAGTATAAACACTAAGTGTTGTAAGGCGTCCCAAACAATTCTTGGGAACCAAGCCATTTTCACTTTCTTGTGCTGTACCATGCTGTCCAACAAAAGAGCTCTGGCTCCCCACCAACCTGCACTGGGCCAGCGTGGTGTGAGATGGCCCAAATATCAGATTATTGGGGGAGGCCTATGTGGAGCAGAGGACGTCTATCGGCAGAAGATGGTAAATACTAACATGGATATATAGATATAAAATATATTTATGTCTCAGTGTTTTCTTTACCTGGTTCGTATATTTTTATTTTCTTGATACTGAAGGTTTTTTCGTGTATGTAAATCGGTATAACGTTTAAATGAAAAGCTGTATTGTAATAGTAAAACCGTTACCTGAAGTAAAATCAACAGCTATTTCGGTGTTCCGTTTTGATATTTGCAAAGTACGTACGAGTGTTTCCATTTACTGGAACTGTGCTCTGTCCTAATAATACTCCCTTTGACGTTAGGTGGAAAATACATGTGTACGTGAACAGGTATTTATCTGCACGTAGTGTTATAACTTTGTAGTTTTAATTAATATTTAAGTGTTAGAACGAGAATTACTTTAAAAACTTCTTTATAATTTAAAACATAAAACTGCATTTTGGATATAACTTCCTTGATTAAATTTTTTATTATTTTCTTTGAATTTAGTTTACAAAATTTATGAAGAAATATACATGAACAGTCGTAGTATGTGATATTACAAGAATTACGTTCGTACTTAAATTAAGTAAATAAATTATTTGTCACTTACAATTATTCATATTTTATATTAAAGTAGTTATTTGTATTAGTATTATTGATTAATTTATATATATATATTTAAAACTGTGATTGGATGTATGTTATAAGTTAAGCGCTGTAGGACTTGCCTAGTGTGGGGGGCCACCGGAAAATCACATTAACGTATGTTTATATTGTAATTAAAAAAATTAATAAATAACATGAAATGAAACGGCGTTTGAATAATCATTTAAATAGATAACTTTCAAAATGGTATTCATTAATGGTAAAATAGTATTGGAAATGTTGTTTTAAGGGTAATCAATGAATACCACGATCAATAGGCTGCCTGGTATTATAATTATTGCAAACGATTTCTTTTTGTTTAAGATGTGACAGAACGAATTGGCTTAACGCCAGTATGCCGGTCACGAGATGCCATTTATCTGAACTTAATGGTACGGAACTCCGAGTTATGACACTCCGCGTACAAAGATAAAATCTAACAGTTTTCGACGAAAAACAGATTGTTGTTCAAACAAACATTCGTTTTACTCCTGTTTTCTTTCACTTCATAAAAACATCGCCTAGATATAAGAATTGTTTTGATTCGTAAACAAGCCGATGTATATCCTATCTTATTGTATGGTGTTATTAAATATTTTTATTATTATTCATCGTAATATTTCAAACGTACAGTATTACAAAAATAGTTGTAGACTCATGATAATGTATAATTATTTGTTTTTATCCGATGAGACGAGGGAGATGTTCACCTGACGGTAGTTAAAATGGTATACACAGCATCACATTGCGCTCCTTAAGACTTAAGCTGTTAAGTCTCGTTACCCCAGTAACGTCACTAGTTTACAACAGCCATCAAACTGCAACATGGTAATGTTTGCACAGTACTGTTTGTCAGCTGCAATAGGAGCTGCGATCGTACATACCTAGACGGTCTCCTGCAATAGAGACATACAACCAGTGACATTATCTTTAGGCACATCTTTTAAATACACGTGTCACCAAACAATATATTAATAAATATATCTCTACCCTTATACTACCCCAATACATAACTTTAAGTGATTGTTATTCGAGGATATAAATTGACCACAATCGATTTGAACGACTCTTATTTGGACAAAGTTTTTTTTATATAACACAATGATGTTACCAGAAAGAAGTTCACTTATAAGTAAGTGATACATATCACTACTCAAAATAATGAGTCATCGCTAAGAATGTTGAATTTAGTTAAAAGGTTGGTTATAATCATTTACATTTATGCAGTAATTTAGAGCTACTTATGACTAAGAAATGTAGGTATTTCCTCTAACGCCTTTTCTGGCTATTAAAGTGGGTGTGTAGGTTATTAAAGGTAATATTTTGAGTTCTCATTAACTAATAGTTGTTACGTATCTTAATATAATTTTAGATTTATATATTTTTACAGTAAAGTTTTTCTTTTAATTATCTTGTGGTAGTGTCATCTCTCCTTACACACTACTACAGCTTCTATTCCTGCCGCTAAACAGTGATGTGCATAGGTTACCGTATTCCAATTTTAAGGGTATTGTAGCTACTAAAATCACTTTTTTTTTTTTTTTTTTTTTTTTTTTTTTTTTTTTTTTTTTTTTTTTTTTTTTTTTTTTTTTTTTTTTTGGGGGGG
>DWLS01006864.1:0-11248 GCA_018246255.1 Pachliopta kotzebuea | reverse complement strand
ATATAGAACCGATCGAAGTGTAGATCTTTGTGGGAGGCCTATGTCAGCTGTGGGGGTTTATTGGCTGATGATGATTGATATAAAATTTTGGTGTAATACAGCACATCAATTTTTTACGGTGTTAAGAGTCAACGGGGCCGTGGCTTCTTTACTTTTATATATTGACAACAAGAATACAACTATGCCGTTATGTATCATAATATACATATTATTTAATACTAGATTTACCAGACCGGTTAGACTGACCGGGTCCGACAAGTTCAATTGAAAATTATTTCTGCATGAAATTTTTTTTTCTGTAATGTTATTTGTGTCTTGTGTCTGTGGTAGTTGTGTCTTTTGTAGCTTTAATAAAAAAACCATTTCATGAACGTTATATTGTTTTATATATATTCATAACAAATATATAAGGTTTTGGTTAAAATAGGTATAGTTAAACAGCTGGTTAATCTATGGTGTTAAGATACATTAATATGTATAATTATAAGAATCGCTACAGCTAGTCTAGCTAATTCGAAAAACTGCTAATTACACTACACAAAAAAATGCCTCCTGTTGTCGCACCAGATTCCTCCGTACACGTGTTCGTTCGTTATGACTTGGTTTGTTAATCCGTAGATAAAATTATTAAATTAACATTTTCTTTACATGGTATTCACATCTATTTCAATATAACTTTTATGCGATATGTTCAGTGCCAAAAATTACTTCTTTTTTTAATTTAACCTTTGCTTCGTATCCATAGATTTTTCCGAGCAATTTTAAGGTTCACTGAATTTGGCGCTCCTTTTAAATTAGTTAAACGGGAGAGTAGATTTTGCGCGAGGTACGATGTTAAATAGACATTCCTGACACAAATTTCATTTGATTTTTAATTGAATAATTAGTTACCGAATGTTGTTCATAATGAACTTGTTGCAGGTTGATTATTTATATGGTAAGACACCATAAGACTCTTAACGATTAAAAATATTTTTAACATTTTCTTTTCTGAACATATAAACATATTTCATCTATCTTATGAAGCTTTACTAAACCATGTAAAATTAATTACATTAAATTATTTAACAAGTTTCTTCAACTATATCGTTTTTATTAATAAAATTAAAATATCTATAATATAATTGTTGGTTGAAAGTGGTTACAATTTAAATTCAAGTTTCCAGTATACTATGAAGTCGAGCATGTAATCCTGATGTGACTATTTCAGAAAGGACATAGTACAACTAAACAGCGATATCTTTGTAACCTTTAATTTAAATGGCGTCTTGCGGACTTTCAATTCCGCACAGTGTTCAAAGCCGGCGCGGGCAGAGGCTCAGCGGAATTGACTAAGCTGCAATGCAGATGTAAAGCCTCCATACGACGTGATTTTCGACTCTCGGCCTCGGACCCTACACTTCGATATTTTTTATTGATCTTATAGTTTCCGTTTTATGTAAAAAATTCAATCACATTGTGATATAAACTTAAACGAACATGACTTAGACGCTATGGGGGTAATTGACGTAACTGCCGAGGTTGGCAAGTGTAGTTTGTGATAAAGATCACAAAGAAAGTTGTTGTGTTTTTTTTTTTTTTTTTTACTACCGTTATTCCCTCTTTGGGTGCCTTGTACGATACGAGGACTGATTCGCAGTGTTGATGTTTTAAGTATACTGTATGAAATAAATCTTGCGAAAAAAAATTATTAGATAATGAATAGCCTACAAATTACTTGTTATTAAAATAAAGAAACCTTCCTTGGATTAAAGGATTCAAAATTTAAATGTGTGGAATTCAAGATTTTTGAATTATATTACATAGTTGACTGAAGTCAGCGTTGACGTTGGCTACTATACAATGACAATATTTTGTTAAAAACAATACGTGTAACCGGACCATCCAGCATTTTTTTCTAACTCAACTTAATTGAAAAAAAGACTTGTTCATACAATGCTTAAGATCTCAAGTCATGTAATCAACAAACGCTATGACAAAGTTTGCAATGTAAAGTAATTTATTAATATATAATATGATGCATACGATATCTTTTTTAAAATACAGAAAAATTGCAGATAATTTGTCGTAGGACTATTAGAATAATATACTGTAAAAAGATATAACATAAAACGTTTAAATAAATATATATCTAATTATTACATGAATTGTTTTGTTGCAGTAGTAAATTTCTAATTACAAAATTATTACTGCAAAAATATGCCCGGAAAGTAAGACATGATGTTTTGATATTAAAAGTTTAAACTGTTAATTAACTATTGTAGTTCATAATAAGTATGTTAATTCAATTTCAGTTTGAGGATAGATCTAAGAGTATTCAGTACCTGGATGCATTAAATTAAATACGGCTAACTTCATTTTTATTGGACATTTACAAAAGTGAAATCATGTAATAGAATTCTGTTACTTTAAGTACATCACTTTTGATTATTATCTTTTAAATAACCATTGAAACTTTTTTTATCTTTTAACTTAATACTAAACAATTTACCTACATCTTTAAATTTTTCTGATAAATATAGAACAGAACTAGTTTATTATTATTTTTTTCCCTGTGTAGTCGGACAGAGCCTTTTACTCTCTGTTTATTATTGTGTCTTTTATTAATTTCTCATTTTCTCGTACTCTACTTTCATTCCATTTTTCACTCACACCCTTCATCTCTTCATCATACTACATCTTTTTCCAGACCTCTTACGTAACTTAGAAAAACACGTACTATTTTTATTTTCAAGTTTTACATTTTCCTTAGTCTATATATTATTGTTCTTTTGTTTTATATTCTATTATGTACATAATTTAGATTTTATCCTTTTTATCACAGTTTCGTTACAATTTATTAATTTTTACATTTTTCCATGTTTATCTATGGTTCTTTATATTACATCTATACAGAACTCTTAGAATGTTTGACAACTATTTATCTTTACTAATCAAATAGGTGAAACGATATCATTGTTTCTGAAAAAAATATTCTTATAATCATATACTAAAGGTAGAATAAACAAAATCAATTGGAAATGTGAATGAAATGGTTGAGATAAAGTTTTCTAGTGCGATAGAGTAGGCGACCAAGAAATTTATTGGTTGATGGAAGCGTGAGTTGGCCGTTTTCCAACATAAATTTTACGTTGCATAATTCAAGGAAATTGTGTATTAAAATGTTCGACTTACTTTATATTAACCATAACAACTTACAACATTGCAATAAAGTTAAGATTATATCGTTATTGCTTTATATTGTCATTTAACGGTAAGCCGTTAAATAGGTTTAAAACAGGCTCTTACTTCTTTCTTGATTTTCTTTCTGACTCTTCTTTTGTAATGAAGAGAGACAGAAGATATCTATAGCATATATTGAAACTGTTTCTGTGTTATTTACCATTAACATTTTTATATACCGTAAATTTAATAAATACTACAATAATGTTCTGATGGGGTAATGATATTAGTAAAGAAACAATGCACATGCTTTCTTTCCTCCAATTGATTCATTCTTTCAATATAGGTGTTAAATTAATCATACCATATATTTTTTTGTGTTTGGCTTTGTCCTTCATGACGTGAATAGAAAATAATTGGAATAGCCTGTCGGTATCAGTATGACGTATCTTTATAGTTATGATGAGAGATCTTTAAGAGTGATTATACTTCTAGACTAGAGTGCTTTCTCATAAAAATCTACATTACAGTTTAAAATGTGATGGGATTGAGGTCAAGCATTAGTCTGCACAATTATAAAAATAATTTTTGGTTCGAAAACTTTTTGTTCAAAAACTCTTGTTTGAACTTTACCATGTAAGTAAAAGCTTGATATGATGTTACATTTTTATAAACTTAAAGTTAATATTAATACAATTTAATTTAAATGTAAGTATAAATAACAATTTAATTTTATTAAACAGTTGTTGTTTTAATTAAATTTTCCGTGACGAGGGATGCGACTGTTTTTTAATTATCTCTCTAATATCTGAATAATAAATAAATATCACTCCGTTTCTGAATATAAAAAATTTTTTATATTCAGAAACGGAGCCGACTAAGTTATTTTCGCAGTATCGAATTTAATTTTTATTTATTACAACAGGTAAATATGTTTTAGGTAACTTATGAAAAGGCTACATTTTTTGTTTCTTTTGTCATCTCCTGTGTTTTCCCCTTAAAGGTTATGATGATGGTAATGAAATTGATTACAATCTAGTTACAACTCGTAGACGTAAGTGGTTATACCAGTATTTTTCTTATATACTTATATTGTGAGTTAACCGCCATAGTTAACGACAAAGGAATAGAACTATTGCAGTTGACTGTCATTGCCCAAATGAAGAGTAACGTTAAAAATGTTTTCGATGTATATACATGCAAATTTTTTATTGTCATCCGTATAATGTTTGATGATTGTAGAAGGAGACCACTGTGAGGAGATCAATATGTATCTAGAAAGAGACTTTTCGTAGTCATGTGACGTCTGCCAACCCGCACTCGTCAGGCGTGATAAATAAATGGCCTTGACTCTCCACTGGTAAGAGAAACCTTCGGCCCGTGGGAGTGGAAATATTATTACATATTACATCTTTTACTTTTTGCGTTATGAATGAAATATGGCACGAGTGAAGCAAACTTTAAAACTTAACTGTTTACTCTCGAATTCAAAACTATGTCTAACAAGTGAAACATTAGTTGTTCGTCGAAAAGAATTTTTTAAGTAAATTTAAGTCACAAACTTGCATGAAATATTCAACATCCAAAATTCGTAACTGCTTTTGTTCGTTATTGCTTTTCTTACCTTCGGAACATTACACTCGTAAAACAGGCTGCAAATAAAAAAATCTGTTTATTGAATCATTGTTTTGTTAATATTTTAATTTATTGATAATTTGCTTAAAAGATAATTTTACACGCACATAATAAAAGTATAATCATATATGTAACACGAGGCAACCGAAATATTTTTTCTTTAGTAAATTTTACACCGGATACTCTCGAAAAGGAATGAAATCATTATAATGAACTCTTACAGACTGAAACTTTGTGTCTCTCTCAACATCTTTGATCCGATTTATGAGAACGTTTCCTATCACAATCGGGGTCCTGGAAGGTAACCGGAAGAGGACGGCCTTTTGAAGTTGTTAATAAACAAAGTTTTAAAAAAGCAAATGTTATAAGAATTAACGAATTGTTGTTAAATCTTGTAATGAAACTATTTAGTGAGAATCTTAAGCTTATCTTGTATTCAAACCGTCCTTCAAGCTATTATTATGTTCGTACGCGAAAAGCTAACTTTAAGGTCGTAGTGATAAAATCAAGATTTAGTATTGCATTTGTACTAAAGTTAGATACGAATCGGAAACATCGCGTGCGGCGTTAAATCCTAAGTGCGGAAATGGAGCTTAGTGATAAACTATGTCCAAGAATATTAATTAATCGAGTGATTTATTTTTAATATATTTTTTGCTAGATAGATAAATACAAGTTCAGAAAGTATTTATTTCATTAAAACAAAACTCATATATACAAACAAAACAATATTTATTGAGAGGTTAGTGCTCGTAATCGGTATTGTGATCGTGTTAATATTTTTACTTAATCCATATAACAGAGATGCCTAACGTAATTGTCTACATCGTTTTGTTGTTTAATATAGACTAATGTGTCACCACGACCCTGGTGGTAAGCAGAAATGTAGATCAATAGTGGTAAAGCATCATATTTATAATCTCATGAAGTCAATATTCACATTCAGATTGAAATACTGATGCTGGCCGGTTATTCCAATCACTCGCCGTACGCTTCGTTCATCGTGAAAAATCAATGTATCATGTCCTGCTCGGCCCTGCCCAGCAGAAGAAAAAAGAAGAAAAGAGGAGAAGACGAGAGAGAACACAGGGCAGGGCAGTGCCCCACTACTGTTAAGTCTATCTATTATCAATCTTAACATTAAAATATACTTTCTTTTTCTCTCTTTATTACCCAGTACCTTTTCAAATGATTACTTATAACATTAATTTTGTACTTGATATTGTTAACATAACACGTTATGTAGTTGTTATATATGTTATATTCTTGGTATTTCCCCGGTTACCAATACAGTTTTTAGGCTTTCTTTAAGAAAGAAATACCAGGTCTAAATGATAATTTCACGAATATACATTAACAAATGTCATTGATGATGACGGTAGGTCTCTCTTGCTGGCGTCCATTTACAGGCAGAGATAGCTGTATTTCTAAACTATGCTTAATTTTGAAAGGCGCTGTGACTAGTTAAATTATTGTTATAACAAATCATAAGTCATCCCGAAAAATTGGTATCTAATAAGAATTCTGCCTCGACCTATATTTTATAGGCAGACGAATCTTTTATCAACAGGTGAAAGTCCTAATCATTTCTTCTCATAGTTATTTAAAAATAATCAATTCTAATTTGTTAAAGTCATGAAAATTAATTTTTTTTGTGTTTTCATGCAACAATGTTTTACAAAAATAATTTTTGTACCTTAATACTACTGAATAATGGGTAGAACAATGAATAGCGCACTATTTCGCCCGCAATGACTAAAAATCCAAAGAATTTTCACGGAAAATTCCAATTTAAAAATGTCCGCAATTTTCGTTATGTTTTGTTTAATTTTTTTTTCATCGTTTTGTATTCTCATTACGGCGGGTCGCGGCCGGCCATTGCATATATTTTGTATTCCCCTAATTCTTGCAATTCTACAAAACATTCTGTACCAAACGGCCTCTCTTTGCATATTGCTAATTATTTTCAAAAATATGCTTCCATTATTTTATTTCAAAATAATATTATGTATTACTCTGATCATGATGATGATGATCATAATGATCATGCTAACCATTATTTTTTAATCCTAACACATCGTAAATAAAAAAGTTTGACTTGAGGGACTTCATTTTCAAATAACTGGATGGTAAGTTGTGTTGTTGTTCTTCAGTCTTCGTGTGAATACGATTATCATTGTGTTTAGATTACTAAAATTTCGATCTACAATTCAAATAATGCTAAAAATTGACATTACTGATTCGCTAATAAAATTAACTTTTGTAAAAAGACAAAAGTTTAATAAAATTAAAATATTCATGTGTGAAAACTATATTTCTTAAAATTCCTTTACTGGCAGGGTTGATTTCTCTAATTTTTATGAAGCATAATGTAACAAAAAAAAATACGTCCAGAATTAAGAAAGACAGCTCTTGATAAAGTTTTGATTTAAATTATATTTATTAACGACAGCAAAAGCTTTAAAAGTAATTGATTTTCAATTATTATTATTAATATATAAATAAAAGATATATAGAAAAATCTAGAGACTAGAATTAATGTTCCGTGTTAAAGTTTCAATATCACGCAGAAAAAGTGTAAGTAGTGCAAGGAAAGCGTTAATTAAAGAAACGCTTTTTCTTCATTTGCACCCGTTTCCACCATATACTTAAGCGTTGACATTCATTCTTTTCTTCTGACCCACTTAATGAACCAGCTTTTAAGCCCCTTATTTTTCTTTTCTTTTGTTCAACACGCGCTAATGGCGAGCTTTAAACGCTAGGGGGTATGTTTTGTAATGAAGGTTTTTAATTTATACTGAAATTTATCCGTGGTTAAATTCACACAGATTTCACTGTTTGAATCTTTCTCTCTTAAATAGTGTATATATTTAAATACATAATCTGGTCTGTATAAGTTTAATAAATATTCGTGTTATTAAGTTTTCTTTCACATATTGATACAGAAACTTTTTTGATATTAATATTGTTGATGTCTATCAATTCTTGGTATTTAGTCTATAGAAATTCGTCGTATTCTTATTAGATAACTAAGTGGAAATGTTTAGGCCATAACATGTAAATTTCATTATTATTACTACTTTATTTGGAAATACTTTAAATTCAAACTACAAATTTTAAAATAAATTGGGCAGCGTTCTTACGTATCTATCGTCAAATCGGTTTTATCGCCTCATAGACGTCGAGGAAAAGGAAATTCGTCTAAAAGGGGAACGAAAGTACTTTAGTAAAATAGAGATTCCTAAAATAGCCTTTGGATATTATTTGTAAAGTTTTCAACAAAAAAAGTAATAGGTTTTTTAATTTATTCTATTTTAATGTTTATTACTTAGCGTACCTTAAATTAAATGTAGTTAACAGGAAAAAGTAGATTTCTGTAAACTTAATTAAATAATGTATACTTAGAAAACCACAAAGTTTTTTGCTTTTTAATTATGAGTTATAATTTCTTATTTAATATTACAGGATAATCGCTTAAATTGAAAATTACTAATAAAAATGTTTGTAATTAATAAATAGAAATGAAACAAGAACGGTAATATAGTGTAGGTAACTACATTGAGACTAACTCCAACTGATGCTTTCAAACGTAACTTTTGAAATTAGTTTAAATTTAAACTAATTTCGGAAGTTATTTTCTTAACCGTATTTTAAAGTCCAAGAACCCTTCAACTGTATATTATTTTAGAAACATTTTTGGTAAAAAGTAACTGATTAAGGATAAGGTTAAATTGTTGTAATTTAAAATTGTACAATATTTTCAAATCACAGCAGATTGTATGATGATTATTGATCTGTGCTTCAGGATTCCATTCATGAAGTAAAAAACTAATTTAATTTCTTTTGATGTGATACAAAAGAAAAAACATTGTGATGTCTTTAATTAAAAAAGTAGATTGGACGTCGACACAAGAGAATAGGAATGCTTTGGACCGTTTCCAACCATGTATGCACTGTTTCTTGTATGGGGGGAAAAATGTTTATTTTATTACTGCCTTCGCTTTGTTGTTACAGTAAACATCTTATATAAATATCTATGCTGCTTGGTGATACCCATTCGATTGAAGGTCGCCGCTGTCATCTACTCCTGCTTCTGCAACTTCATCGAACTGAAGGCATCCGGATTTCACTATCTGATAACACAATCTCATCTCATCTCAACACATCTCTTGCATAATCTCAAAAAAGCCCATCGACTAAATAAAAATCATTAAAATTAAATTTTTATTATGTTTCTGCATCCAAAATAAAATGGACTTACATGTTGACAAGTTTAAAATTGATTTCAAATATCCAATTTAACTTTGGCCAACATTTAAACTGAAAAAGCAGAAAAAACATCCGGAGTTTATCAGCGAACTTAAATGTGTTTCGAAACAGATTGATATGGTTAGATGAAGCAATTATTTATGCAATTTCTATTTAATGAATTTATGTTAAATTAAATTTAGTATTCATCATCATCATTAGCTGATATAATTTTTTTTCGATATAAAACAACACGGTTAGAGAAGTGTGGATATTAAATTAAAATTAAGAATATTATTAAATTAAGTATAACCTCCATGCAATGTTTTTGTTTCTAAAAAACTAAATTACATTGATTTGTTACTTTAAAATAATGTTACAAATATTAAAATAAGTAATGGTGGTGGGTCTGGTGTCTGGGACCTTCTAGGGAGGCTACTGTTAAACAATATTCATCAATAATTACTGTATTCCAGTGAGGACTTTGTAGCTAATTGATATACTGTAGTAATAAATAAAAGTTATTTAATATATTGTCTTAAAATAACGAGTATCATTTGGTGTAGTGTATATAATCCTAACTGACATCGCATTGTTACACCATATTACTTACCATCAGGGCGGTACTATTTGATCAAATAAAAATAAAATTAACAAACTCATCTACTTGCTAAAATGAAATTGTTCTGGATATCATAATGTTTTTCGGGAATGTACAAAGTTGCTGCATTATTCATACTGTTTAGTATAAAATTTCCTTAGGAGTCGGTTATTATTTATAATTTGCAAGTGCAATAAGGGTGAATAAATTTGTTTAAATATTATACATAAACATTTACAAATTTTTATATCATTTTGTATGGTATATTAAAATAATCAATGAACTTTTTTCGACTCAAAGGCGTACTCAAGATTTACTATTGAATCTCATACTAAGTTTAAGTAAACACTGATCTGTCAGTACTAGTCAGTAGTTAGTATAAATGTATGAAAATGACTTCTATTTGGGATGTTTATACAACATTAGATTATAATGAAACTTGTGTCATAGAGACATGGTAAATTCCATTGCCATAGTAATCTTCGTAGTACCGTTTCTGTTTTTGCAATAAGAGACTTATTACAAATAACGCAATATTTTTAAATTTTGATATTACTTCTGACACAGTACAATTTTTTTATTTAGACAGTAAATTATTATATTTATTAATAATTTTTATTGCTTATTTAACAATTTTAGTTTTTTGTGTTAATATATAATGTATTAATAAAAGGTTGAATTGGTATCTGATTTTCTAATTACCTATTATATAACTTAATATCTACTTTAAATTTAACTCTATTTTTGAAACCAATTTCAAAATTACTTGAATCCTTTACTTTTTTATTTAATATTTTCATCATTTTTTAATCCAACCCCAAGGGTTACATAAAATAAATCTAATACAGTCTGACAGTTAAGCCATATCTACTTAGTAAGTTATTCAATATGCAACGTTGCACCTGCCAAGCAACTTACTCTTGTGAATCTTAATTGTAACTTTGCCTAATTAATAAACTTTGACAATTTCCAGCTCTTCTGTTATAATTATAAACTTTGATTATGCTACACAAACTTGATTACTAATTGTATATTATAACTTCGATAGAAAATATTATCTATTACATTCAATTAGTAAAGTGCAGGATGTTTAGTTAAGTGATACGCTTGCCAATAAAAATGTGATTCTTGCCAGGATGTTCATACTGCTAGAATGAAAAGATGTTAATAGACAATGCTGTTGGTAATTAACTAGCTAGCTACACTTACTTTTAAGTAAATCAAACCAAACCAGATCAAACGAAATTTTTGGCTCAAATCAAAGCTGCGATGTTACCCATATACATATTGTTTGATGAGTGTGAATACACCAATATAATTCGTATGTTCAGTTTTCTTACTACGAATTGATAACTAATTATTAATACGTAATGTGGTATTTATAACATATATAAAATTTTGAAGCAATTTTCTTTTGTTAGTAATGAGAAAAACGTTATATTTGCATACACCAGCAGGAACACTGCACTTAGCTAGCTATTTACATAATGAAACAATGCTCACGCGGGATTTTTTTTTTTTTTTTTTTTGGGGGGTTGGGGATGGTTTCGGCCCCCATTTTGGCCGGGAAAGGGGGGGGGGGCCCGGCGCGCGCGGGGCCGG
>DWLS01006863.1:0-11249 GCA_018246255.1 Pachliopta kotzebuea | reverse complement strand
AATACTAGCTTGCGGCATACATGTTCTTACGTGAAGGTTTTTCTTAAGATCATCCAATTTCTCCTCAAACTTCCATAGCACAGTGTGCGGAAGTTCTGAAAAAACTTTATAGAGCTCTCTTTTCGTTAACTCAGGGAAAGTAGAAGACTTTAAGACGGAGCCTATGTTAAAGCTGACCACACCTTTTCTTGAGGAGTCTAAGAGATCTTGAAGATCCTGAAACTATTTTCTACAGTGACACATTTTATCAAAAAATATAGCTGACAACAGTCTTAATAAGTACATTGGTTACAAATCTCTCGATCAGAAGACAAATTGCTGCTGTGTTAGAAGGCGCTGTAAATAAAGTTGTAGTACAGTTTAACCGCTAGCAATTAAATCTTCTTCAATAAAATATTTTGCTTGTTACATTATCTGTGCACTTACACATAAGGTTACGGTGGTATCTGCTCGCTAATGTGGTAGCCAGCGAGTAGTTGTGTTGTCTTGTCTTGTGTTGTCTCGTGTCGTCCTTGTGTCGTCCTTGTGACGTCCTTGTGTCGTCCTTGTGTCGTCCTTGTGACGTCCTTGAGTCGTCCTTGTGACGTCCTGTGTTGTCCTGTGTTGTCTTGTCTTATCGTGTGTTGCGGTTAGATTTCTACCGAAGATTCGGTGCTGGTGGAAGTCAGGGCAGACTAGATCTCGTCCAGAGATCAGTTTGCGTGTGGGGCTGATTCAGTCGCCAACGTCCATACCACGTTGAATACACCAGTTCTCGTCCGATCACCGAAGTTAAGCAACGTCGGGCGCGGTCAGTACTTGGATGAGTGACCGCCTGGGAACACCGCGTGATGTTGGCTTTTTGCTCTTTTTCCTTATATTTTTCGTTATTTTTTTTAAAGATTTTTCGAAATGTCTGTATTATATATGTGCATATATGTATGTGTGAATTTATATCATGGAACTCTTCTCAAGGTTTGTTGATGGATATGGTTAGCTATTATTTGTTACATCATGCGCATAACTTTATAATATTGCAAACGACCCATCCTATTGAAGAGGTTTTATCGCAAAGTATCGGGCTTATGTGTGTTAGCTTATGTGTTTGTTTATGTTTTTCTTTTTTATAATATTTTTTATTGTATTTTTTATAATATTTTTATATTATTTTATGTATATTATATACAAAATTTTATGATATTATAATTTATTTTTTCTATATAATGCAATAAATAGTTAAATCTATAGAAAAACTATAATAATTTCACAAAAGTCACTTTCTTAGGTCAATCAGCTTATGCGGCCTTTCTTATTGCTGCCTAATTTAAATGTGGCATCTAAAGGTAAAAAGCTTCCCCACCTCTGGACTAATCCTTACAATAAAAAGAATTCTAATGTACATTTTACAGTATCTAAACTACTATTTCTCAAATCCTTTTATCATTAGTCGATAGACATTCACTGCTGTACTATTAAAAGAAATAGTATTCTTTAGTAATATTAATTAAAATTTTTATTAGTACCCATTACTAAAGACTGATAATTATAACGAATTAACGGGCCTTCACAATGAAAAAATCTTATTTTGTATCATTTTCATAATAATTTTTCCCTTATCTTTTCCAATCATCGGCAACATTACAACCTTTTCGTGATAATTCACTAGGTGGGTATTGCTTGTTCTATTATTCGTCACCTCAATTTAATTTAAAGTTTAACACTTAATATTTTTTTTTAAATTATACATTTGTATGACTAGTTACACAATAAGTCGTGTTTTTCACAATACCATATATTAAATCAATTAATGGTTACCGTGGTCACAATGTGTACAACTGCAACGAACATGCAGTCCGCTTAGAAATAACTGGTTTATCTTTTTTGTATAAAAATACCAACATATATTTCGTGAAGCAGATTAAGTAATAATTTATACCAGAGCGAGACCAAATGCCAACTTGGAGATAGAACAAATATTGAATCAAAAGTTCTTGTCAGTTTCTGGTAGAGAAGACAAACCCGCACTCCTAGTTAATTGATTATTAAGTTTGACGGTATACTAGTATTTTTAAAGTAGTTTTCACTTGTGATTTTTTTATGATATATGAAGTTTTCCGTTAAAGATAATTCTATAAAACCATCGCCATCGTCAGCCGACAGACATCCACTGCTGGATATTAGCCTCCGCCAAAAGTGAGGGGATTTGCGCGGTCTTCCACCTCGCTAGCCGGTGCACGTTGATGAGTAAAATATAGTTTAGGACACTATACAACTTTTAGTATTATAAGTTATATATATGTTCAAAAATAGGTATTATTTGTATTTAAATTATTCCTAATTCTCTTATATTTTTGTCAATATTTTTTATTAATGTACTATGCTCCGATATAACCTAGAAATATTTGTGGTATTCTGCAAGCATTTGTGGTTGATGCTAATTTAGCTACAGCGAAGCTTCGCTAGTATATATCGAGCTGTTATTACGTATATGCGATAATCTTTCTAGTAATGAAATGTAGACTTAAATATTTAAATAATATTTAATATTCGATTTATTAACACTTTATTAAGCAAAATATATAATTAAATAAATTCCATGTCCCTGGAATTATTTAATGTTAAATGCAATAAAAATTAGTTTTATCTGTAATTTATTATAGACATTAAATTAGACATTTCTTAATTTTAAATTGTGTTGAAACGAATTGCGCCATTTTGCAGGGGACTTGTTAAATCATTACGCCAGAAACGAGGGGAAGAAGGAAATGGAAACCACTCAGCACAGTCCATAATCTCGTCAAGTTCGGTCGGACGTGAGAAAATACTTTTCTAAATCGACAGACTTCCGTGAATACTAATACTTAACTATGCAATAATTTTTAAAATGTTTCTCTTTTGTTGCTAATAATATATCTGTAGAGTACTTTCAATATTCGACGGATAATAGTGAATATTTTCTTATACTACAAAATTACAAGTATAAGACGAGCAGAACATTTACCATGGTAAATTGTCTTTGTCTATAACTATATGCAAAAAATTAAAAATACATTATAACAGAACAATTCGATTGACTACGGCTCCCTTTATATATAAATGATTGTTTCGATATGAAGCGAGCTGTAGTCATCGAATGTGTACATTATTTGATTAGACGTATATTTAGCTAGTATACTATATATATTATGTTTAGTTCATAGTAACAATATTACAAGTATGGTTGCAACGAATCTCGTGTTTTACCTTATTCTGAAAACGAAGTCCAAGAGAGATAAATTATTATTATCTTTGAAAATTACAAATATTTAAACCAACCTTGCCTCTCGCTTTAGCTCTTGCCGTGCACTTAAAATATCATACACTTTATAACACCTATTAGTTATAAATGTTTATTAATTGCTTCATTTTTTAAAATATTCTTTGAACGATATGCTAACTCATTTATATTAAGAATTATAAAGTAAAAACATATATGTATGCAGTATCTATTAAGGACAGACAGAGAAAGTACAACCTAGTAAATATTACCTATAATATAGTACATGTAGCTTTGTTCTCTCGATAACCTAATGATTAAAAATGTTTCAAAAAATAGCAAATTAAAACAGTTGGTATGTTTATTGATATCTTTTCGTAATAACATTGTAACATGTTGTTTTGCAGAAATAATTATTTCTTTTTATTTCAATTTCCTTACAGAGAAATATATTCTCTTAGCGTATACTTCTAAGAGAAATTCTAACTATAGTTTGTGCCACATTTTTCGTGTAATTAAATAATTTAAAAATTGATTGAAATGGATTCTAACAAAAGGAGAATACATAAATCATAAATAGAAATGACAGGCTGTCAATTGGACATACTCATACAACCTGGTAAAGAACAGACCGTTATAATATAAGTTTAAGATTTACATTAAAGTTAACTTTTTCAAAAAGAAACAGATTTCAGTAGCATGTTTTCTATATTAACTTTAGTTTTACATTCATAGAATGTTCCAGGATAACGTGGGACATCTGCGACTTCAATATCGTTCCATTTCGTCATCGGTTGGCACAAGCTGAGAGACGTAACTCAATATTATAAGAACAAGCAAAACTTTCTCGTTGTAGGTAGAAGCAGCTAATAACTATTCGTGGACGTAACTCCAATAGGGAACAGAAACACAAATATTGAGCCAAGCTAAGTTTCCTAGTAGACAAGATAAGTCCCACACCCAATGTTAATTAATTATTAATATAAATCCGAAATTCTGTTATTACTATTGATCTAAAATCTGTCAACTTTCCATTTTGATGTTAGGCTTCAAAAATAAGTCAAAAGCAAAAATAGTAACACTACTTAATACACAAATATCTCTTTCCGTTTTACTTTTTATACTTACTTATATCTTAATTATGCTTTTCTGAAGTATGAGGAATTCGGCGAATACATGATACTTTCCGAACCAAAGGCTTGAATAAAAAATTATTTTGGCAACACCAAATCACCTAACAATTGTAACCATTGACTTAGCCAATTTTAAATTCATACAGATTAGCTAATATACGATATATTATTGTAATATTACTGCTACCTAATCTGCCTTCTTTCTTGTTTGAAACTAATAGATGCTCTACATTTCGCGTGACTACCTGAAACATACAAATTTCTCATTTATTAACTTATAAGATATTCGTATAATAATTTATGGTCTTCGCGTATTTTCTACTGTATCCTTTTATTTGGTGTATTTTAATTATTCCGAACTCTTTGTAGTAGTTGCTGTAAAACATTTGAGTGATTATTCTGACATCGTCAGATCTCTTTGTACATATAAAAATCAAGCATCCGGAGCGGGGAGCGTAATAAAATATGAAAGGTTACTTTCATTAGCGCCAGTCCAGTGCGTTATAAAACCAAGCTAAGCGGATCCGCAAAGTCCGAAATTAACCTTCATTTTTACGACCGCCATAAAATTTCAAATTTCGCTAATTCGCTACTCAGTGTCGTTGGCTCCTGACACTCTTGTTTATAACAAACGGGACAAAAACAACGCTGTTTTTTTGGAGAGGTGCCTAATTTAATGTTATCGCACCGGCGTGTTATTACATTGTGTTTTGTTATAGCAAAAGGATGGTAGACGAATATGGAGCTCACTTAACATTAAAAGATTGCTACGGTGCACCGATGGTATATTTTAAGGACCCTTCAAACAAACATACGAAGACTGTCTTTACTTCCATAGATATTAATATTTATGAAAAACATCGACAGAAAGATCCGTCGAGTAAAACCGAATCACGAAAGATGTCTATCAATGGAAAGAATGAGAGTAATAATAATCATCATCATGTATTTTATAACTATTAATTGAAATAGTTGCAATAAAGACCTATTTATTATTAATTTTTTAGTTAGTTTTAGCTACACGATCACAGTTGAAAGTACGATAATTATTAATTCTTTATATCTTATTTCTTATCATTACACAGATATTTCTTGTAATACTTTCAAATGTATAGATTAGTTAATTTATCTGTGACCCGCTTACATAAGGCCAGACACACGCTTCATCAGGCTTGCGGTGACCAGTATTAGATCTGACACTGTTTCCCAATTCCGGCCTAGATCCCGTCCGTCACAAGTTGTAAATGCGTAAATGTTTATATTCTTACTTTAACCTAGATGCAGTAGGTTTTATAGATTTCAATTAAGTATTAACGTATTAACGCTTGCTGTAACTAATAAAATAACAGTATAAAGAGACATCGTTGTTGTTTGTGGCGATGAGTTCAATGTCATATACCACGGAAACTTTATAACTATTGCTTGCTTCTTTGTTATATTAAGTAAAAAGCAAAGTATATATCAAGTTAATATTAGTAGTAAGTTAATTGTCTTTTTTCGTTCTTAACGTAGACGTTACATAAAGAAAACTATAGTTTTAACCCAGGTTACATAATCTAAACTTAAGCAAGTACATATATACCGTGAAGTAGTAGTATTCAAACTTTGCTGTATTCTGATTTGAAGAGTGCTGTATTCAGTTAAATTGTCGAAGTAACAAGGTCTGAATATCTCATGCTTCAAAAGCAACGAGCAAAATATAATGCAGTGTAAACATTCACGGTAAACACCGTATTGTTGTACTATCATTCATCATCAAGAAAACTTTCAGCTCCTCCTAACACTAGCATATTTTTTTAGATCATTTGAGTATTGAAGATATGTCAATAAATTTTCTTGTATTACACTGGTAAGTATTTTTTTGCACAATACACTTTTTTTTAAATATTTAAGCGTTTAACAATGTAGTGTAAAATGCAAGTAATTATCCACTCTGCTCTGCATATTAGAATGCTATTAGTAGTTTTAATTCTTAATAAGCTTAATTGAAGAACGGATATCCGCTGCATTTCCTGCTTTAAACCTTACCCAAGCTAAGTACGAGGGCGTGAACACTACAGCACTATGCATCATGAGATTACGCGTTTGCATGGGCGGAGATATGTGTTTGAGTAGCTGTATAAATAAATTTCCTTGTATAAGATGCTTTGCACTAAACAATAATAACTGTCAAACATTTCATAAAACTTGATACTCTACAATATTAGTATAGTCCCTAGAAACCATCACCTAGACATTCACGAAAAAAATACCTACATTATTTTAATTTTATGTTATATATCTTTATAGAACTGTGTTGAATAATAATTATAGTAAAATAATTTGAAACACAACTATTTGTCAGTGATATATGTAATAACTCATAGTCTAGACGCTGAGGGTCAGTGTCTAAACGATACTACGGCTTTTGTTAAGCCTACGTGTACAAATTATTGGTGACTAAAGATAAATGGAGATCATCCTTCTACGCGGTACTCTCGGGCACGTTTCTTAAACTATACGTATATTTAAACATTATTATAGACTTCCGCTAAGAATCATTATAACTTTTTTCATTTTGGTTTTTAAATAAATACATCTTCTGTTCATT
Organism: Pachliopta kotzebuea; assembly: GCA_018246255.1. Lineage (NCBI taxonomy): Eukaryota > Metazoa > Arthropoda > Insecta > Lepidoptera > Papilionidae > Pachliopta > Pachliopta kotzebuea. Next base: position 4,291 of record DWLS01006863.1, on the reverse strand, counting down.
ATATTATTCACCATACATGTTATATATTTAAAATAAAAAGACTAAACAAATAATTTCGTTTATAAATTATTATAAGGTAGTTAGAATAGTGAAAAAGCGATATTATTTTAAGCACAGATGCGATGATATTACATCCTGTACGATTCGAAGAGGAGTAAATTCGATTTTAACCAATCTTGTCTATCCGTAGGTAAATGACTGCAGATATATGCCAAGAACAATAGCTTTCAAGGACATGCGTCCAAACCGCGCTTTGTTAGCGTGGTGAATTAAGTCTCTGTTGAATTACCTTTGCAAAAGAATGCATGGATTTTCGTGTTATTAAAGTCATGTCTATCATGAAGAAATATTTTTTAGAAAAATAAATATGATGCTTGATATTACTCAACACAGGGCTCACTGAAAATCAATGTCATGGTTCACACCATGACCTATGCTAAGTGAGTTGTTTGAACTGTACACAGACCGCGACACATTCTAGCTTCTAGTATTTTTTTTTGTTTTGTTGTACTCGTTGCAGTGTGTCGTAATTTGTATGCTAATAAATATTTTCTATTTTACGAGCAAATAGCAAAATGATTTATGACGCAGCCTGCGAACACCGTGACACATTTTTTTTTTATTCCATTTGTCTAGTCTCTGATAATTCGACTATGTGTAGAAAGTTGATGCATTTTTGGTTGGACAATAAAGTTATTAAAATAAAAAAGTGTTTTTGTTTATTCATTAACAGCCTGCGGCAGTTCACTGCTGGACATAGGCCTCTCCCACTTAGCCCAGTCTCGGCGATACGCATCCAATGGCTGCCATCCGCCTTGCGCAAATCAAGGCTCCATCTGGTGAGGAGGCGTCCCATGCTACAAAAAAAATAAAAATAAAAAAGTGTATTTACATTTATACTCCTATATTTAAATAAGTGTGATGTGATTACCTTTCAACATTATTAACTTAAAAAACTAAGCTACAAGCGATGTCCCAGCGTAGAACGCCCGTAGCGTGGAGTTATTTGCAAGAGCGCGTTTGTGCAAAGTGCTAACTAAAATTTGCATAGTTGGACGGAACTTCAGCCTGAAAGTTGTAGATTAATGTCCCATAGCAGCAGCGACTGTTTCGCAGTCGAACACAAGTTTTAATGGTTAATTAAATCACCAACTTATTTTTAATACACTAAGATTGTCCACGATAAATTGAAGTAGACGAAGAAATGTTATCAAAGTAACAAAATTTATGACAGTTATTCTAGAAGCGATAATGACTATTTAAAATTAAATAATAAGTTTGAAATACTTTTCCGTTGAGAACTGTTTATCAAAACATTACATTTTGCATAAAAATATTCTTTTTTGCAATGAGACGAACAGGATGCAGTCATACAAATAATAAAAGGAGGTAAGCGTTATTCGTGCCCAAAACAATTAAGCGATAATTAGATTGTTTTCACGACTCCACAATGTGCTCATAGCCTTGGAACGGAAGATGTTAACTCTTGTTACCCCTTCAAACCGGAACTTAGTAATGTTAGCACTACTGCTCGACGGCATAAGTAGACATTGTGATACTGTTTGTGCGGTATCCGGTAGATATACATTAGTGTTACCAGGGCTGAGTTAGGATATAAAGTAGAGTAATTAAGTTGTGCTGACAAATATTTTCTCAACATCTGTTCGTGTGGAAACGATGTATGCGAGGATGGTCATCCAGCGGTTGGCCGCGTGACGTCAGTGACGTCGCCCGCACACCCCGTCACACGTAGGCACAGCATGCGACAAGCCATAAACTCTAAGATATTGCCAACGAGAATTTGATTAAACACTTCATAGTTTTATCCTACCGCGATAAAATAAATATACTTAATAGATATAAAATTGTTTCATAGATAAAAAATGTTAGTTGTTTTTTCTATTGATTTTTTTCAGACAAACATTTTCACGCAGAGTTTCATATTATAATTATACATCCATCAACATGATCAATTTAACGTAAAATCATATATTTTAAATTAAAGTTTGGTCGTAAAGAAAAAACTTGTTTATGTATATTTAATACTCATTATGTTATAGTAATTCTTTAGGTGATATATAACGTAATTAATTTAAAAATTCTTTGCTACACTTATCAATTCATTAAATTTACAGTGTGAACATATCGTTTAAAAACATAGTATAATGAAATAAAGTTAATTTGTCTGTGAAAAAATATATAAATGTTTTAATGAAACAAATTTGGCAAAACACCGTTTTAAAGGATTCACGTACATATTGAGTATACCTTTTGATGAAAAAGAAAATAACTTAAGACTTTTTTTATTTTATAATTTAAGTTTGCAACCACTTTAAGTTTATCGCTTGCATCGGTTATTACGTATAAATGAGGAGGCGTGGGCATAGAGCGCTTTATCAAGAGAAAATATGTTTGAAAACGTTTTAGAACAATGTCAGGAAAAAAATAATGTTGTTAATATTGTTTAGCAATAAATAAAATTAATGTTTACCATCTCGTTTAACATAAAATCATTTATTTAAAACTTTGTTGGCATACATAAAGAAGGGTGCAAAAAGGCAGACTTATACCAAGAAGCATTCTCTCCCAGTCTAACATAGAGTTGAACAGAGAGCTCAAGTACAGTATCGTATTAGTATCTATGATGTAATTACATATGATGTTTTATGAATAATAAATACATTATTTTTAAATAATTGTACAAAACTGGTGCACACCAACATGATTTTAGTATATACTAAAACAAAGGATATTACATACATAAAAATAAGTACATACATATTAATGGCAGCTGACATGAGTCTAAAATAAGCAGAAAAAAGTTTATCACAGTGACAGAAGAACGCCGAAAAGAAGAGTAAAACTGAGAAAAGAACAGAACCGAACTGAAGAAAATAGAAAAGAAAAGAACAGAGGTGACGTAACAGAATAGAAGGATTAGAACAAAAGAGAAGAGAAACTTAGAGAATAAGGCAAAAGAGTAATAACGAGAAAGAAAGGAAACAAATCATTCCACAACATTCGCTTAAAGGAAGCCTTGGTGCGAGTTTCTCAAATATAGGTGGAAGCTCGTTCCACAGTCTTTTAACTATTAACATATTGATTTAAGAAAAGTTTTTACTACAAATTTTATTAATAATTTGTTCTTTGTGATTTACCAATAAAGTGGTTCTCCTAGATGTCACCTATATATACATCAAACACTAAAGAGTATCTATTTCTTTATTTTGTTTGCTTTTTGTTTCTTTCTTGGCACTGCAGCTAGTGTACATTAATTAAGTAACGAGACTGTATTTCAAGTATCTAAAGCTGTTAAGCGCTAAAAGTTTAATCCAATTTTATCCAAGTAAAATATAAAATAAGAGAAAAGAAAAGCACATGTTTGGTGTCTAGAAAGTAAGGGATGAAGAGGTGAGAGAATGAAACAAATAAAAAGAGAACAGACCAGTAAAGAATAGAAGATAATCGTATAGAAGAAACAGAGGAGAATAGAAGGATTAGAACAAACGACAATAGAAACTGAGAGAATAGAACAAAAGAGTACTAACGAGAAAGGAAAATAACAAAATAGAACAGGTAAGAACCAGAGACTACAGGAAAGAGTCGGAGAAAACTGAAAGACAGGGCAGAGATAAAAAATTAAATTTACTGACACGGTTCTTAAAAGTTTCTTTTGACCTCGCTTGTCTCATTGATAATTGTTAAGTATTCCACAAGCGAACAGCCTTAACAGAAAACAATAGGTCCTTCGATTTTTTGGTATCAGTTCATTGTTTTAAACTACAGTATTCTAACCATCAGATCTACATTCTGTCTCTGTAGTAGTGTTGATCGTGGTACCATGAATTAGGATAAAATATAACGTATACATAATTAAAAACTTCCAGTGTTGTTATTATCGCTTTCAGCATCACAATCTGATGTATTTTTGTCACGTAGTTTGTACGTTAATCAAACTGAGTGTCGACAATCGAAATCTAAATTGGGTTTGCCTTTTTAATATGCAGTTTGTTTTCTGTCTAGCGAACTCGATAATTGTCTGCGATAATTGGATTTTACAATAATAAAAATGTAAAAATTTTGCGGCCCCCTGGACCAATTTACTCTCCAGCTTTCAAAGGCCACCGCTTATTTATATGGTAATGTAGCGACGTAGAAATGCCGTGCACGGGTGAGGTGCTGCACCTGTCTAATTATGAAAACAACCTTTTCCTTTGGGCATACGTAAATTTTCCCTAAGATGAAAGATTTCTATTAACGTTAAAAGAAAATAAGACTGAAACACAAGTTA
>DWLS01006862.1:0-11250 GCA_018246255.1 Pachliopta kotzebuea | reverse complement strand
AAAATTATAAAAACAAACAAGTATATGATAAGCAAACAAGGTCTCCGACAATAGTCCGAGGAATAAAAGAGCACATCCAAAATAAAAAAAAAAAAAAAATAAAATATAACAGAATGTTTCCTTTGTTTAACAAACATTTTAACCAGCTCCCGAAAATGATGGTTTACCTTACTCCAATCGTCGCCTTCAGACATTAGATATTTAATTTTCTTATGATAGGTGCAAATGGTTTTATAAAAACGTTTTGTAATAAAATGTTTGAAGTATTAATTTAAAACTCAATCGAACATATAAACCAGTCAAAGCAAAATGTTTCTGAGTCAATATTCAGCTAGCGATTGTTGAATAAATATTAGATTTAAATCAAGATCTATTTATTGCACTTGGTTGATATCTGTCATTAATTATTATTAATAATACAAAATGTAAACGAACAAAGCGGGTGTATTTGGTATTAATTAGAGCAACGATTCTGTGATTCTTAATTAAGCAACTTAACATTTGTATTGTTGTATTCTCTTTATATCATTTGATCCCCAGCTCCCCTGTGAGAGGCGTTGATTGAATCCTACAAAGCGTTGAACCTTTGCCGTAAGGTTTGCTCAACTCCCATTTAACATTATTAAGTTTCTATAGCAGGAAATGACAATTACGCAATGATTTGTTTTTTGGTGAAAATAACCTATTCGCTAAAAACTTTGTAGGTATCGCGATACTTCTGAAGTAAAGCACTACAAAAGGATTCCTTTACAAAATTATACTTCATATCAAGAATATGTGTGGTGACAAATAATATTTCATCATTACAAACTCAATTATTGAACTACTTGTTGAAACACCAACAATAAAATAAAGACAAATATCCATTAAAAATGCTAAAAACTTCACAAATAATAATAAATCTTGTTTTGAGTCACGAGTTGAAAATAACTTAAAGACATGTCTTAACTAAATTTACATGAAATCCTATTTAATGTTTGATAAAATCAATCTCACATTATAAAAGATATTTTAAATTTGGTATTTAGTACATGTAAACAATTATTATTAAAATGGGTTTTTATCTCTTGTTGATTTTTATATATAACCGTGGAAGGAAAGAGAAAACAATTAGCTCATGCGCCAGGAAGTTGAGGTGACGCGATCAGCTTCTCGAATTATTAAATGATTTTCTCCTTATATCCAGTTACTAGATTTCCTTTTTTACTTATTCAATCTTTAGCTTTATTTCTATATATTTTTAGTTTATACTTTTGCCTCAGGAACACATGTTTAAAAAAGATTATTATTATATTCATATTATTGTTATAAACCTATAGATATTCAACGCGTCTGAAGGTATTTACCGTTCTGCCACGCCCAGGACTTACAAGAATAGTGGTTCCCTTCCTCTGAAATTAATTCCTTTTTAGTCGACTATTCCGACTCCATAGGGTAGGATTGGGATAATTTTATTCCGGCTGATACCCGTGGTATTAACATTGAAGCCCACAATCTTCAGGATCATTTACGAAATAGTATACAAATCAAACAACAGTTATAGCTATACTGCTTAAGACTTATTAATCACTATGAATGTTCTAAAAGTATTCATAAAAATTGCGAATGTTATTTACCATATCTACATAATAATAGAAAAAGTCGGATGCCCTCAGAAGCTGTTATTCTTAGAATATTTCGATTTGCTCACGATATTTTCATTCAATGAAACTTCAAGATCTTTAGGATATCGATCCCGTTCGAGTCATATCGGTTTACTATATTTACAACTAAACTCTCAACGTTTTATTATTATAATTTAAAGTGAAATAGTTTAGATGTTTTTTTTTAATTTGTAAAAAATATTTCATTCTAACAGTACGTAAAATTACACATTCAAATATTATATATTATTTCGCTTTCTCTCCGAGAATATTTAAACCGCGACAAGTAACGGAAGTAAGGCGTGTAGCTGTCATTTGTGGAAGATATATGATTACGCCGTACGTGTTCGCGCAAACATGGAGACTCTCCAACCGGCATGCATTATCTGATGGAACAGCCGTTTGATACGATGGAGGAAAACGAGTACCTACATCACACATCAACAAAATGTATAACAAAAAAACTATTTGAACAAGAAGAATTACGTTGAACATTGTTAATGTTGTGATAACAAAAATAAACCAAAAGATCATTCTAGAAAATTAGCTATTAGTTTACATTAGCGTCTTCCAGATATAAGTTTCTCTAATATCTTCATCTTTATGTAGTCTTGTACTTTTTGCCTCTATTAATAAAATGATCATTTGTCTTGTTACTTCATTCTTGTATATATGAAATCGAAAATTTTTAAATTTCTTTTCACAAAAAGTGCATTTATTGACTTTGTATAAGGTCGTATACAAAAATCACAGAACACGGCAATTTTTTATAACGAAATTGTATAAAACAAACAAAATTAAAGTCTTACGTGTTTTCATATCCTCATTAAACAACACAATGGAAATGAAAGTACAATTTATTATATAAACGTGTGAAAAAAACGTATAATAGATTCAAAAAGTATTTTTATTTAATATGACGGATTTCTTATTACACAAAATGAGAGCTTACCTATTGTTATTGCAAAGAATGTAGTCCACATTGTAATTAATCTGAAAATAAAAATGTAATATTAATATACTCTATACATGAAATAATGTAAATATTTCTGGACATCTTTTCTCTAGTGGTAGGTAATTTACTATATGGTCGATATTAAGTTAATACTATTACGGTTTTTGTTTAGTAAAGATCTTTATAACTTAAACGAGCTCTTAAAACGGAAATAAAATATTATAATTAGTTTTGTCATTAAAAATTACAGTTTATTCATATATATCTATTTTGTTAATGACAAAGAAAAGAATTAAATAAAAATTTTATTATATTTCGAAAGTTATATATTATAACGTTACTAAAAAAATGCTTTATTTATGTAAACCTTTTTTTAGGAGAATTTACAAACATTGCGCTAAAACGAATTTGAAAACTAAGGGAAATTCCATTTACGGAAAACTTACATTTGATATTCGAGTCAAGAAAAATTACAGAATTCGATACCGAAATAGAATCCAATTTGGATCCCGATATTTCTGAAAGTTTGTCGCTACTTATTGAATAGAGTTCGTTAGAACCAATTGACCGCCGATTTCCTTTGCTTTATTGAATATATTAACATAATTTCATGGATTAACAGGACGATATCTACAGAAAAATTTGCGACTTTAAAAAAATATATCTGACTAAACTGAAGAATGAAAGAGCGGTCTTTTAAGAAAAAGGGACAGAAAATAAAATGTAAATTAGTAAAACACAGATTGCTGTTTTAAGTTCCCATTAAGGTTAATGCTTCCTATTATACATAATTTACTATATTACAAAAGAATGCTGTATGATTGACTTTTTCTGACTAATATCAGCTCTATTTTATTGTAATACAGTAACTAGTGCACTCTGTTAGCTGCATTATATATATATACATATACAATATATATATATATATATGTATGTATATATAAATATATGCAGACTATAACAAAAATATATCAAAGTTTTACATTAAATACAAATAGAATTACATTTGAAACCAGGTTAATTTAGTTTTTAAAATATATAAATTTTGAGTATTAAGTAAGTACATTAAATATTTAATAGTTCAATTTTGTACAAATCAAAATTGCATTATCTATGCAAATTGCAAAGGTGATTATAGAAGCATACAGTACTTGTTAGTGGTGTGTGCTCTCTTTACAATTTTACAAAATTTCAGCCAAAAAAAAACTGTATAACTTTTGAAAAAGATTGGTTAAAAGAGAATTTCGAGGTTCTTTGTCATCAAAAAGTAAAGAAAAATATATAAATTTACTCTATTTTAATAAAACGTCAAAGAATAATCCATTGTATACGAAATAAAAATCATATTAAGTATTCTCTAATCTAATACTCTAATCTTATTCAACATTCAAGACAATAATTTAAAGTTATTACTTAAATGTGATTGTATAATATATAAAACATATCTTGTTTAAGTGTTAATAAACTGATGTTTATTAACATTTTAAGAAGATATGTTTCATGTCTGATTTAATCACAAATAATTTAATATTTTTAAAACGTGAGTAGTTAAAAAGCCTTGAGATATAAATTCGTGCTATAACGCCTTTGAAACAGGAAAATGTTTTGTTTATTATTTTTGTAAGAAAACTACTACAGATTTAGTCTAAGCAACTTGTTATAAATTAAGGCAAAGCCTAGTCCATCTGAAAGTTATTTGAAGAGTCGATTCTACAAGCATGTCGTTTATTTGTGGATATCGAGAATAAATCAACTTTCATATGAAAATTGACAAATATAGAGTAAGTTATTAGAATTTAGATAAACACTACAAATACATTAGTCGACTATTTAATCTAAGTAAATATTTATGAAACAATTTATTATTCAATCAGTTCAAGAAACTTCTCGTAACGTAGATATTAACATCTTTTTAATAATACATAAATAACTAGTGATTTTAAAAAACTTTTAAAAGTAAATATGATGATTATGTACAATTCGTAAAATCTTAAAAAATCATACTAATTTCCTTACCAAGTTTTATTAAGTTTCGAAGTCCAAAATTATAAAAAAAAGTTCTCCTCTCAGCACATAAGCACTACCTCATCAATCAAACTTTAAAAGTTTTCTTTGGTTCATCAAATAACAGCGGCACTGTTTCGGAAGAAGGGACTCGTGTCAAAGTATTTCTGGCGGGAGGTCGCGGAGCGCTCCGCGGAAGCGGTAGTGATGCTGCGAGGACCGCGAGCGACTGAGCCTCGCAAAGGGAACAGCTCGCTCTCTTACCTATTTTATATAAACGCTTTTATATACCGATTTATATATTTACCCGCACTCATACATATTTAACTTTTTTCCCATTTCACATCGTTTATTCGCCGTATGTGAGACGCGGCCAGCGGGGCCCGTGTGTGGGTGCATGGCCGCCATTTGAACCATACGAAACGAACGCTCGCCTCTTCTATTTACGTGTTTTTAGAAAAGGGTGAAGGCTTTTATACCTTTCCTTTCTACTATTCTGTCTATGCTGAACGCAACGCTCTGAATGTTGGACCGTGAAATATTTCCTTTCGATTTATGAGTTTTCACATTTTCGGTGAATCATATTTATTTGTGCGGAAACTTTTAACAATTTTTACATTCTCATCATGGATCACGATGGGAATTTTCGGCAGTAAATGATTAAAAGAGTAATGATTACAAAATAATATTAATGTAATTAATTTAGTTTTTTACGCGATGAGGTTACGACGTTCGCCTGAAAGTAAGTGATACCCTTGCTCATAATAACGTGGCGCTAGTTAAGACGTTATACACATTACTTTCAACGGTTTCAGATCCTAGGTGTTAAGTCTCGTTACCCTGTAACTTGACTAGTCTACAAAGCCTTTCAAATCGGAACACAGTTATGTTCGCATAGTACTGTTTGTCGGCCTGCAATAGGAGCTGCGGTGCTATATACCTAGAGAGTCTACGGCAACAAGGACCTATCACCAGTAACTTACTATAATCATTGTTAAATAATCACAAGCTCTTGAATAAAAAAGTGAATAGACATTTACTGGATTGATGAGCTTAACACCACAGACCACGTCGCCTCTTAACATCAGGTGGGATCGTAGTCAAGCATTGACCGTTATATATTAAAAAAAAACTTAATACTATTAGGATTAAGAGGAATACTTAAAGTTACGTACGTCGTTAAAAGTTTAAAGTGGAATAATTTAATGTTATAAAGATAAGCGGTTTAAAGTAAGCGATGCAGCTATTGTAAAAACGATTACATTTGAAAAATGGCGGGTCACATTTTAAATTTGTAACATTTGCAGCGAACGAGGTGAACGAGGGCGAGCGAGTGAAACAGCGGAGAAAATCGACTTCTCATCTATCATTATTTATAACACTCGTTCCATCGATGCCCTCGTACTGTCTGCTGAGAATCGATTACCGACACGATATTTAATAGCTTCATAAACGATATCGATGTACCCATCTCTAAAACGTATACCTACTCCTCACTTCCGAGATGGAGTAATAAAAACTTTTGCGAAAAACTTTAAAAGCCAAAGACAATATCCACGTAATACGTTGAATACCTTCAGGGAAGTGTCTTTCAAAAGTCCATTAGCTAAAAGGTGGAAAGGAAAACTTCCTGATGGGGCGGAAAATTGAGATCAATTTTTTTTTTCTTTTAATCTTAACTTAAATCAATCTCTCAAAATCACTAATACCCCTAAAATTCTTGTATCCATTACTCTTAATGTAATCCACATAATATTTGTAAATATACGAAATGTGAATGCTGAAAAAAGATAAATATTTGAATACATTGTTTATACCATCGTATGTAATTTTTTAAGGCAAGTAAAGACTTATGTGATCACGAATTATCATCATCACCTATGGACAGCTTTGTTACCAAAGGAGTCATGGTTATTGCTTTCCTAACCTGCATTGTATTACGTACATATATTTTGAACATTTTCTTCTGTATTACAACAGTGCTATAAATTTATCTAGATAATTATACAATATTGTTGTCAGCCAGATTACGCTCACTGCTGGGCATACGCCTCCTTCAAAGATCTCCGCATCCAGCGGCCTCCCGCGGCCTTCACCAGATCTTTCACCACTCGAGGACTATACTGCCCCATCTGCCGTCAATCTCAGTAAAATGTACTCATAGTAAAGATTTTTTCATTAACAATCACTGCTCACACATTCCAGGGAAAATTAGGTTTTAAATTAACTGTAGTGGCGTACAAATTTGAGTTTTAAATTAAACAAATACTGTTTATGCATATCACTAAATGAACTAAAGTTACAGTTCCTTGTTTAAGACCTGTAAATTATTATTGTCTTAATAATTCTTGAACAAGTTAGTTTCAATTGATTGAAAAGCGGATCTTTTAAACCAATCGAAAGGTAAAGACAAGTACAATCATTCTATCGTTTTGTCTTTACTGTATTAACATTTGATTTAAATTTTATGTACAAAAGTAATAAAGACAGAGGTGTAACATACTTGTCCAAAATACTTTGTCCCTCAAATATTAACAGCCGAAACTATACAATAGTGTAAAAGCGGTAAATTTAGAACCAAAGGGAGGTAGCTAACAAGGTTATTTAGAAAAACGCTGCTATCAAACATCTCAACAATAGGTGGACCTCGAATCGAACCTAGATCTCTGTGTTACAAAGCTACTAACCACTATGCCCCAGAGCCAGTTAACGTTATCGTTTACAAAGTGTGGCTTACAAACAAATATTATCTCTGCTTGCGGATATTTCATTAAGAAGACTAACGTTACCGCTGTTTATTATTAATAACGTAACATGTCAAATTGTCTACACTGTTGACGTTGTGTTTACACTGGAGAATCATTTACAACATCAAATTATAAACAAACACACACCCGCAACAATGTATAAAAAGTAAACCAGTTTTTTTAAATAAATTAACTATACAACAAAGGGATGAATTGAGCAATGTATTTGATGTATTGTAGGAAGAAATAACCCATAACAACATAGCGCTAGTTAAGACATAAACATCCAAACACAGTATCACATTGCGCTCGCCGCCTTAAGACATAAGGTATTAGGTTTCGTTACCACGGTAATTTCTCTAGTTACAACGCTCTTAAAACCATAATACAATAGTTTGCAAACTACTCTTATTCGGCAGAAACAGAAGCTGCGGTGGTACCTACCTAGTGGATCCCAGGCAATATAGAATTACAAGCACCAAATTCTTTTTGTTTATTCCTTCTTTCTCTTCTTTGTCCCTCCTCCAAGGTAAAGGGTCGTAGCCACACATGGTTTCCCCTGTATTCAAATTACGGCTAAGATGTACTGGGGTCTCTTTTTCTGTCTCTCTCCAGTATATTGTAGTAATAATATATACACCCAATTCTTTTACTAAAACAAACGATAACAAAACATTTTTTTTTTATATTATATTATAATTTCTATGTATATTTATTATTTATATATATATTACTAAATAAGTTAGAATGAGGTAATAATCGAATTAATTACTCTTTAAATTTTATGGATGAACGCGAATAATTTTAAATTTATTCACTTCCGTAGTAGGGGTAATACATTAACTCCGTCATTATCAACAGCCTGCGGCAGTGCTGCTGCCTCCCAAAAGGAACGCCTCTAACAAAAATAACTTAACAACTATAAAACTTGCTAAATAACTTAACTCAAATCTATTAATTTAAATAAAACATTATTTTGTTTAAAATTATGTTTTTAAATATCATCAACAGCCGATTTATGCCTCCTCTAGTAATGGGAGATTTGTGCCTTTTCCACCTTTTCTTTTTTTTTGTCGCGCAGGAAAATTTCAAAAAGATACCCTGCTTCTGGGGAGAAGTCAGGGCTACGTGGTATTTGTGCCCACTAAAACTCCCTCGATGGTCATCCTCGATACATTGTGGAAGGCCCCGGGATCTCCTACGGAACTCACGGCATACCATAGTCCTATTCTTGGTAGCTCGAGACAACAGGGCTAGCCATTTTCCACCTTGCTAACCCAATGCGGTTTGGTGAGAAGCCAGAGATTCGTTTATTGATTAGCAGCATGCACCGCGAGCAGGTGAGGTTAGCTTGGATCCTGTGAGTTTTTGTGAGGGACCCTTAAACTCCCATTCAGCATTGAAGTATTTTTAAAAAGGTAAAACATGTTTCAAGTTCGTATTTTGTGGAATACTTTACAAGAGACTTATGTCCAGCAGTGGACGTCCATCGGTTGAAATAATGATAATGATGAAAAGATGTTTCACAGTAATATATAGACATAAATTCTCTGATATTTTAGGTAAGTTTTTGATATCTTTTTTCAAATGTATATCTACGAGGCGGTAGGCTGAAAAACTTGAGATTTGTAAAATACCAATAGATTACTAGAGTGTGATAAGTATGAATTGATTTATAAGTATCTCATCGACAAAACCAAATAGCACGATTTGGAATAGACGTCATAATTAAATTGACCCAGTTTTCTCGTCGTTCAGAAGCAATTAATCCAGCTTTTGATCACATTTGATCGAGTGACATGTACGATTGATTTTTTTATTACTCCGAAAATCCGACCCAGCAAAAGGTTTTTCATGTCACAGCCAGCCGACTCTCCTGTTCATCAATACTTACATCGCATTTAATTAAATATAATGTAAACGGATATTAATTAAAAACAAATAAATTATTGTTTTATTATTACTGTAATAAAATTATTATTTTGAGAACTCATAACTTATAAAACAACAGAAACCTAGGTTTTCTATATACTCAAGAGAATATTTCAAAAACATGTTTATTAACTGTACGATTTTGAAATTTCCTTTTTTTTTAACTTTCTAAATATATAGATTTGACAATAATCAATTTTTATTCTGATCAGAGGTAAAAGAAGATAATCAACAGGAGAACTAATGACCTGAAGTATTCTGGGAGATCAAATAATGGTATTTAAACGATAGAAAGATTTTTCAAACCAGCCTGATAAACTTTCCTCGTATCATAAATCTAAAACAATAATAGTGTTGCGTTTCAGTTGTCAGCATATAGAAGTCTAACTATTCTAAGTGAACACGCTTCTCCCTCTACGGTCTAGTTATCATTAAAAATTATTTGAAATTAGGTTCATTTTTTAGCCTATGGTTTACGATACATTAAGTTCGTCTCGGTCAAGTATTTCCTTAGACCTAAAAATAATAGTCTCGCCTTTCTAAATGTCTGGTTTATTTTATATCAATCATTGTTCGGTATTGTACACAGCAAAACAATCCTATTAAAATAATATTAATATCATATTGCAAAATAATTCCCAAATTAAGCCGTAATTAATAAATATGAATCAATCATTATTTGTTTGTTAATCGCATCGAAATTGGACTACAACGAAATTTAATTTTTAAACAAAAGTATAATAATTCGCATGATTTTTCGCCAATTAGGCGGCATTAATGTGAAATATTATTTTAACCAGAAAGTAAGTGCGAACACTACTGAGACGTTATGACGTTCATTTGAATAAAAAGCTCATTTCAGATGCCTGTCGCAGACGCTTAAAAATAATCGGTACGAGAGAGAGAAAGAGCCATTTTTGTACTTTTTAACAATTAAAGTCATTCAATGTATAATAACACACTGTATTTCCCCAAAAAAAAGAACGAAATCTGTTTTAATAATATCCAAAACCTAAATTAAAAAATCGTTAGCGTAATAAAGCATTGTAAAGACATTCTAAAAATTCAGCAACAATAGCGAATATAATCATTATTAATAGGGAATATAATAGGGGGATGTGCAGGACGGAAGAAAAGGAATTACACTTCCATGAAAATGCGTAAAACCCCCACTAGTTCTAACACCAGCTCCGACGGATCGGCGGGAATAAAAGGCGAGTGGATTCGGGGGTTCAGCGAGTTCGTGGGAAACTTGTGAAAAGAACTATAAGAAGAAATTCGCGAAACAGAACGAAACTTGTGAAAAGAACTATAAGAAGAAATTCGCGAAACAGAACGACTACCTTTTTATTGTTATTTTCATTACAATAAAATATTGATTATTTATTTTTGGCGTTTTTCCTTCGCAATCCCAGCATCCCTCATAGGGGATATATTACAAAGCACGGGTGGGCCTAGGGATCATTCTCTCGAAAAGATGAAGGGACATAATCTACTCAGAGCAAATTGGCGGATGTTAGTTAAATTACTGCAAATGTTAGATAAATAAAATAAATAATAATTTATTCTCACCAATCGCCAGTGGATATGAACAATGGAAAGCACAATAACTATGGACTCGACCTATTTACAGACGAATTTATGAAATGTTACCCGTAGCAGTTATTCGCCAAAAATGTACTCTGGAGTAGAGCGCTTGACATATTTTTCTACAGTCACCTATTCATTAGATTCTGTTGGGATTTAATACGCCGGTATAATAGTCTCAGTCGTTTTAAATAATTTTGAACTATGCTTGTCTGTTTACTCAACACAGTCAGCTCTTTGTTTAATTCAAAAAACGGCATCAGTCCACACTAAACTCCCATGAAAAACACGAAAGTAAAAATTAAATAAAATGAAAATAAGCGGAACTCAATTAAAACAAACATGTTGATATAAAAGAACGCGTTAACAAAATTATGTTAAA
>DWLS01006861.1:0-11251 GCA_018246255.1 Pachliopta kotzebuea | reverse complement strand
TAAAAAAACTTTGGTAAGTATAAATATTGAACAGTACATAATAAAAGTGGAACGCGACGCAATTCCATACATTCCTAGTCCCGAAACAGTTGTACGGCGTAGGTGGAATGGATTCCCGTGAGTTATGGAGCCGGCGGGCGGTGCTGGAGGGCTGCGGTGTATGGACGATATTGTTGGCCCAACGTTGCCCAAGGGACACGTGTCTGGAATTGAGCCTATACCCACCGGAATTGACCCACCTCCCCGGCCCTAGTTACACGATTCGTCAATTAAACAACAAAATGCCGATAACGAATTGAATGTGACGAATTTGGGACGGAGTACTTTCCACTTTGATACCCTTACTTGATACATTTTATAATAGAAGGCTTTCACTGTAATAAAGGAAGGTATACAGCAGGTATAAAGCAGCTGAAAACATAACATAAATAAATCTAAATAGTATTTTCGATTCATAAAATTAAGTGTAGATGAAGTATCACGATTTACCAGCAAAGTACAACATGTAGTAACGAACTTATCTCCAGAAGGTAAGTTATATATAAAAATATTACTTTGAACTCTAGTTTTTGTTTACTTCCTCCAAAATCTAGTTATTAACCTAAAACCTGGTTCAATTCCGGAACTTCGAATCCTCGTTTGTGGTATTTTGAACTGGTTTGGTTAGCTACCAACGTTTTGTCGCTTTAACATCATCGATGTATTCCTTCTGTTAATGTCTCATTGTCACTTAACACTATGTAAAATTAAAATCAGACTTATTATAGATATATAAATAATAGTAGTCGTCAGTCATCGAAATTTATAACTTCAAAACGTTGTTACCATAGCTATAAAAATACGTACATATTGAGTTGGCATAACAACATCCCATTCTGCACAGACGCACGCCAAGAAAGAGAAGATACTAGTAGGATAATTACTTTACTCAAGATACATGTAATCATCATCAGTCGCTCCATCTTTAACAAGTTTGCTAGAGAAAATATACAGTAAGTGATAAATTGAAACAAAACGTTAAACGACTAAGTAGGAAAAGAATGTAAAAAATTAAAGATGTAAGAGAATAATGTAAAAGTATATATATATATATTGAATAACAGTAATAAATGTAAAATTGAAATAGCGAAAGATAGTTAGCAAAGAAATGTATATATAGTATGTAAAAATTATATTAAATAGTAAATAACGTTAAAGAAAATAAAAAGATGATGACAAAATTGTAAAGATTGAGTCGGTTTTTGGAATAAGAGGCGATGCGTGGATGAGAACAAGGAATGGAAGAAAGATAATATGTAGTGTAAGGATAGAATATGGAAAGATAGGAAGTAAATAGAAAAAGGAAAAATTAATAAAATAAAGAAATCCAAATCTCTTACCCACAACACGAAGGGGAACGAGTATATAAAAAAAAAAAACATTATTAGTCGATAGAAGTCGACTGCTGGGCAAATGCTTCCTCCGATAGTGGGGCATTTGGGCCGTCTCCCACCACACTGGCTTAATCCAGGTTGGAGCCAGAACCTCATTTATTAATTAGCAGATCATACCATGAGCAGATGAGGTTTCCTTGGGCGTAAGGTATTGTGGAATAGCATACATCCCTAAATATAATGTAAATAAGAATATATTCAACGGGAAGCCTTTAAAAATATTACATCCCCGATATATTCAATTACCCAAGAAAGGTTTCAAGCGGGTTGATCCTAGGCCGCAAATAAACCGTGAAAATGTAGAGAAGCAGCTCTCCTGAAATAATGCTGCTTTAAGGGTATATTTAAATTTACCCGAAGTTTCCACAGACCTCTCTAACTTTGTATCGTAACGAGCTGAATTTTCAGCTGAAAAGCAATTACATGTTGTTCAGTAAATAAGAGGATAAGTCAAAGTCAAAGTCGAAATTTTTATTCAATATAGAAACGTTAGTGCACTTATTGAACGTCAAAAATCTACCAGACATTCGCAAAAAAAGGTCATAGACTTAAGAAGAATAGGTTCAAAGAACTCAATAGGCTGTATGAAATTTCTTTTCTAAAATAATTTCTTACACGCAGACATAGGCGCTGTTCAAAAATCAGCGCGTTTTTTTTATCTTATCATTATTAGGCAAATAATCATCATCAATATAATATGCTTTACTAATTAACGTACATAAGGTATATTAAATAGTGTACAAGTAAACGATAATCTTAAACCTAAGTTATTTTCAAATGTAACTTATATTTCTTTAATACTATAAGTTGATGGAAATTGGAGCTACGGCGGTATATACTTATACTGTCTCCGGCAAAAGAGGCGCTCCACTAAAATATGAACAAAACTAAATAAAAAAAAGTGTTGCCAGCTGATAGAAGTAGTTTTTTAAAAGCTAATAAAGTTTGTCATATATTCTTTTTAATATCAAAGTCAAAGTTTTATTATTTTAGATATAGTCTTCATATGATTAATTACGGTTTCTTACCGGACCTTCCAGGTAAGTACTACCGCTGTTCCGATGTATTACGCCGAATATTAATGTAAAGGAGTATGCAAGGTAAAGTAAGGTATGCTGGTGGAATTACCTAGGTAATGAGATCCTTATGTTTTAAAGCATCGAGGGAAATATGGGGCTGTGTACCATTTTAACCAGCGCCAAGGGCCTTGCTCGTCGCATTATCGTATAGTAGTAAGTAGTCTATACATTAATATATGCTGGTTTAGCACAACCATAAATTAAAAAAAATTGCTACTATGAACTTTCACTATAACCAGTGAAATCATATTTCAGTATAAAGGCTGTATAAAAAACTTTAACATGTGAACATAAAGAACAAAGATGCTGTGTTACTTTCGAACGGTCCAGAACAAGATGTACTGCGGAACTGTTACACGTTCATTCTTATCAGAAAGCGATTTAAGGCGCGTTAGCAATTTATCAAGCGCGTCAAAGACACAGGGGAAGTGGCCCTGTAAATTATATCCGCCGAAATAAAGTGTGGTACATTCGTCATGGGCCCCCAGCGAACTTATCATCCGCCCTTACAGCCTCTGTATAAGAGAGATTACTTATGAGATCACGTGTGTAACAAGTCGATACTTCTTGTTCGCCGGAAGTGCTTTAGCAAAATCTCTTTATTCATCTACAACAGAATGAATATATGTAACATATATTTTCTTACCTACGTAATGTAAGTGATTTCTAAGTTGATAGAAGTTCATTGCTGGACATAAGCAATACGATTTGGTGGGGAGAGTGAGGTTAGCTTGGGTTCTGTGAGCTGTTGTGTGGAACCCCTTTACGCCTCTTAACAAAAATCACTCTGTAAATATTAAGTTTAATAAAACAATCTTTTGTTAAAAAAAATTGTTAAAAAGTGAAGGATGGAGGCGTAAGAAAAATAGATAAACTGTATGTTAGGAAAGAGGAAGACAAGTAAACAGCAAAATTAAACCCTATGTCCCACTTTACGGAGAAGATAATTCTAAAAAAAAACTTCGCACAGTTAATATGATTTTAATATGAATTTCTGATACAAAGAGCTCGAAGAAATTTTATTAACATGTTTAACAAATTGTTTTATATTTTCATTACCTAAGTAATTTAATAAACGTCAAACGAACAAATCACTAAAGTAGACAAGAGAATTGCGACTGCCTGGAAAAAGTTATAGGCCCTAAAAGAAATTATGAAAAGCAAAGAACAGGGATTGAAAGATCAAGAAAAAGACTTTCGATACTTGAACATTGTATATGGCTGTGAAACCTGGGCTTTGACTAAATGCCATAGGGACAAACTAGCAAGATGTCAAAGAAATATGCTTGGTACAAAACAAAGTGGTAAGAAGTACAGATATCAGGCATAAAACAAAACTAACAGACATGTACAACTTAAATGGAGATGGATTGGGCATATTCTACGATGTCAAAAGAAAAAGTGAAGCACTCAGGTAACAGTTTGGTATCCGAGAGACGGCAGTAGGAGTCGGGGTCGTAAAACCAGAAGATGGGAAGATGAGATGAAAATGATTTTAGGGCCACTTTGTATCAGAATAGCGACAGACAGAAAATAGTGGAAAATGTTGGAGGCCTTTGCCGTAGGCATACCGAAAGTAGACATACCGTAAATTTAAGTTTAAACTATATATATTAATACCTACGGTCACATTTAACCATTCGTTCACCATCGACAGGTATTAATCCTCATGCTCTAAAACCGCTATGGTCACATCCAGTCCGGTTCGAGAGGAATTTTCCTCCAAGAACCATCAAGTTATGGAATGAACTCTCTGCTGAGGTTTTCCTTAGGAGCTATAGAATGGAGTTCTTCAAACAGGACGTGACAAGGTTCCTCTGGAGTCGGCAAAACAGCGTTGCCTCTGATACTATAGCCGTATAAAGGCTACGGTAACAGCCTTTATACGGCTGTACGGTATCAGACAGGTCTTATGCTTTTTTGCCACCTTAGTGGTATTAAAAAAATTCACCACTATTAAGAGAGACCCATATCCAGCAGTGGAGGTATATCAGCTTATGATGATGATAGGTAGAATGATTTAAATCATATTATATATTATTGTCATTAGAACCTATTCAAATCTACTGCTGAATATTACAAAAGAACTTTACTGGTGGTAGGTCTCTGTTACTCCAGATCCTAGGTCTATGTAAGTACTACCGTAGTTCCTAATGCAATCAACAAACAATAATGTGTAAACATTTGGCTACATTTTGGTATAAAACAAAGTACCAATTTGTATATAAAAGATTAATTTTCTTTATTCAATTGGGTATTGTACAACAAAGATCATTCATAGAGTATTATCGTACATATATGATTTATATTGGATTGCATGAAAATTAATCCGAATTCAATCATTGAATCAGTTAAGGTTTTAAATTTAAATGTATGACCTAAATCCGAGTTTTAA
This sequence comes from Pachliopta kotzebuea, assembly GCA_018246255.1. Lineage (NCBI taxonomy): Eukaryota > Metazoa > Arthropoda > Insecta > Lepidoptera > Papilionidae > Pachliopta > Pachliopta kotzebuea. The sequence goes on along the minus strand of DWLS01006861.1, from coordinate 6,344 downwards.
CATATATTCTTTATTTTTTTTCTAGCACTAGAATGTAAGGAACTCTAATTATTACAATTAGACTCATCACATTGATAATCATTTATTATTAAGCTCAAAAGAGTATCAATTAACATTGCCATATCTAAAAATTATGAATTATTAGTCTATATTACTTTTTTAGTTATTGCTTAATATGATTCTGTGTCATAACTATCATCATCATCAGCCATAAACTACTGGATATCAATAAGAAGGCACCTCAAAGAAAACTTTAATTATAACTAAATTCAAAGGGGTGTTAAGGATCCCGCGCAACAAATTATAAAACCCAAGCCAACCTTACTTAATCGTAGTAAACTCAATTCAACAAACGAAGCTGTGACTCCCCACCGACCTGCACAAGTACCATAAATAAGAGTATGAGTAGATATAAATAAAAGACCGAGAGTGAGAGAAGGAAATATGATAAAAGAACTAGAGAGCAGAGAAATGAATAGATAAAAAATGTAAGGAAGCCTTGCCCTACACTGACTGAGAGAAACGAGGAAATTGATAAAAAAAATGTGGTGGGAGACGATAGAAATTCTCTTACTATTAGGAGAGGCCTATGTGGAGTGTACTCGATCTGCTGAAGAAGTAAACTCAACGTAAAGTATGATATATACCGTTCTCTAGAATTCTCTTCTTCACATATATAATAATTTTATGCAGAACATTAAAGCTTTTATTTACAGAGTGGGGTCCATTATGAATGGCATAAGTTAGTGGTCTGTGCCCTAAGCTAACAAAAGATCCATTGTTGTAGCCTATTGTGGTGTATGTTGTAAAGTTTTCCATAATTTATTATGTTTGCTAAAGGGTGATCCAGTTTAGTGCCGCCTCTGATATAATTTCGATTTTCTATAACACACAAACATTAAGTGATTTATCGTTTTTGTTATTTGTTATGAGATGTATTCTTTGTTTTTTATACTAGTCGAAGAAACGATGAAGGCGTTCACCTGATTGTAAGTGATAGCTACACGCTCGTCGTTTTTTAACGTAAGCCAGTCTCGTTACCCCAGTTATTTCAATAGCATACAGCACACTTCAAACCGGAACACAGTAATGTTTCATCATTATCATCAGTCTATAGACGTCCAATGCTGGACATAGGATTTGGGCAAATTCCCTCCGACCCAGAGCCTTGTTTGTTGATTATCAGGCTGCACCGGCAGGTGGGGTTAGTTTGGGTCCCGTGAGTTATCGTGTGGGACCTCTTACACCCTCAGCAAAGTTTACACATTACTATTTGGCGGTAGAAATAGGAGTTGCGGTGGTACCTACCTAGACGGTTCCCGGCAGAAGAGATTTATCACCAGTAACCGGTTAAGAGTAACAATGTCTCCGTAAAATGTACAAAAGATAGGAAAGATAATAATGAGGCATGAGATTGAGATAGTAGGAAAAGATAAAAAGAGAAAAACAAAGAAATAGGAGAGCAAGACCCTTACCCACATCACTATGAGGAACTTTTTGGAACGGTGGTTAAGTTTACTTAAAACAAACAATAACAAAAGTTCAATTATGGTCCGGGGCGATCTAGAAATAGCTTAAGGTTCCGTTGCGATGTAACTCCCCTCTCCCTCCCTCTCTCCCCCTTTCTCCCCGGCCTGCAGCGACTCACCGTCCTTTAAACGGGCGCTATGGCCCGTTAAATTGCTATAATTCGGAGTCAACGGCCGTGCTCTCTTGTTCTTTGATTATGGCGATTGTTCTGCCGCTGCTGTGAATTTATTTTTTTCACGGACGATGGAAAAAAGACAAGTGCTGGTTTCACCTGACCTGACTCTTAATCTCTTGTAAGTTGTAATTCGTATTTCCTCATGACTGAAGGTCGTGATCATCATTTGCAGTGAACCACACGACTTTCTTGTCAGTTATTATGGGGTAGTGTTGGCATTGCCTTCTCCATTATTCATACTAATCTAGTAGGTATCCTAACGATGTTTTCCTTCACCGTCACAGCAAATAATATTAGTGGTTATACTAACTGCACATAAATTGGAAAATTCATTGGTCCAGGCCCGATTCGAACCCGATACCTTTGGAGTGAAAGACCGGCATTCAAACTAGGCTATCACGGTTTTCTGACTCTTGATAGTCGTTGCTATATATTAATATTTTTTAACGGAAGCTATAGAAAAATTATTATCGAGAACTGCACACGCACTTGATGGTTCTGAACCTTTAATCTGATTTTGATTATCATGTCTTTGCTAAGTTTCTGAGTACACCATTCAGCAGATTTTCTTGAGTTTTTTAGCTTTTTTTTTGTCGCGGGAAATCTTCCAAAGATACCCTACTTCTGGGTGGAATTCAGGTTTATGTTGGATTTATACTCACTAAATCCCCTCGTTGGTCATAATCAGTGCCAGGTCCTAGGATCTCACATACTACACTACATAAGACACAATAATCTATTGAATTATTTTGCTGATCCTTACCACTTCTCTAGTGTGATGTATCAGTTCATCAGCCGGTATACTTTCACTGTTACATTACTACACGTTGGTAAGGAGCCAGAGCCTTATCTGTTGATTAACAAGGTGCACCAAGAGCAGGACAGGTTAGCTTGGGTTCTGAGAGATGTTGTGTGGTATCTCTTACACCTCCTTATATTAATATGTTTGATCAGTCGTATCAAAAACTTTTTAAAAAAGGATGCCTTGAAGAAATAATTGAAGAATTGATGGTTGCGTGATGGCTTATAGTTTGGAGAGGTTTTTGATCGAGGCTACTTATCACGCTTGTGATGGAGTAAGCTTTACTAATGAAGAACTGTGACATTTCGTAATAACCCTGCAGAAGCAATAGCATACGGTCATATGGTAAGAATCACACGTTAAAGAGGAAATGGGGGCGACAAATAACGTTAATGTAGCGAAATTGCGCAAGGTGACAGCTCGGTGGCCGGGCCAAATAATACGTCGCCGTAATAAATGTTACGGTAACGCCCCCTCCCTCTTACCCCCTCCCCCTGGCGCCTGCAATAACACTATATCATGATAAAAAATGTACGGTAGCGAGTGTAATCGGCGCGGCCGGCTCCCAGCATCCTGTTTACAATGTGCCGGGGGCTGTTTGTGCCAGGAGTGATCGTAATGTATTTCATTGGCATGCCAACTAGGAATTTTGCAATTTTCCGATGCACTAGATAGCGCTGCTACAGGTATCGAATTAATCTTTACCGGCGGTAGGTCCCCGTTGGTAGAAACCGTTTATGTAGCTACCACTGAAGCTCCTATTTCTACCGACAAACAATAATATATAAACATTACTCTGTTCTGGTTTAAAAGGTCCTGTAGTGAAATTACTGGTAACGAACCTTACTGCCTTGTCTCAAGATGACGACCTTAACCCGCGTCTCGTAAAGTCGTGATAGCCTCGGTTTTCGGTTTTCGGTTCGAATCTGGCCTGCATCAAAGAATTTTTCAATATACATGCAGTTAGTATAATAACTAATAAGGCTTTAATCCATATATCAAATCACGTGATCATTAACCTTAAAAAAGTATATTACTTACTATCAGGTGAACGCCTTACTCGTCTCATATAAAAATAGGATGTATAAGATCACCCTTACCTCTGAAATATTCAACTTCAGGTTGTTTCCAGGGGTAGGCTTTACAGCATATTGATAGTGGAACATAAACTTTGAGGTCTACGCGAAATCTGCGTAGGAAATGTTCCCCGTCACTCGTTTGGCGGTGAGACATCACTCACGCGGAACACTCGGTAGGAGGGAGAGGTAAATTGAAATATGTCAAGTGTTTATTTACATCTATGTTATACATAGCGTTGCTTCACAGGGAAAATACGTATATTCGAGTGATTGTTGCAATGTAGGTAAAGTATCATTAATTTACAAAAAACTGGGATGTTGTCTTTTACCCTATTTGCTCTTGATAAAACGCCCATTGCTGGACATAGGCCTTAAAGAACTCTACTATTAATATCGTTACAATATAAGAAGTTTAATAAGGGATGTAAAAGGTACCACAATAATTCACTAGTCAAACTAACTTGCTAATCAACAGATGAGGCTTTAACTTCTCATCAAACCGAATTGCGCTGTGATGAGAGATGGCCCAAATCCCTCCACTATTGGAGGAGGCTTATGTCTAGCAGTGGACGACTATCAACAGATGATAAAGAGGTTTACTAATCTATAACCTCTATCAGGATTAAACATAGTTGATATGTCAGTTACACGATATATCTATATCGGTATTTAAAATTTAGCCAACTTCCGGTTGGTCGATCAGAACCGGAAGTACATAAAAATATATTTTTTTGACCAGGAATACTTTTAGTAAAGTAAAGTAAAGGTCATCATTGTCATTATCAAAATATGGATCATTAATTTACCTGGTGACTTTTAGTCCCACTTCCGGTTGGCCGGTTATACGGGAAGTACATATAAATAGTTATTTTTATACGAGTAACATATTTGTATAAGAATAATGTCAAAAATATGCATAGTTATGGCACTTAGTGAATTTCGGCATCACTTCCGGTTGTCCGACCGGTACCGGATATGGCTGAAAACCATCTCCGTACCCACCTCAATATTAATACCAAGTTTAATTTTAATCGGTATTACTGTTTGAATAGGACGCGATCACAACGAAATTCGTACACACATTTGACTAAATCATAGTCAATGCAGAATTGACAACCACGATCAAGTAATAAATCGTAAGTAGAAGAGGTTTATAGCAACAAAACGTATCTATCAAAGTTAATAATTTTAACAACCGGAAGAGGGGGAGAGAGGGGGGAGGGAGAGAGGGAGTATCGACGGAAGATATTGCACCTTGAAAGCCATTACAAACTAAAATACAACGAAGAAAATTAGATATGAAACTGAGATCGGTTCTACCGGCGACGTGAGTGGCTATTAAAAACCAATCAAGCGGAGGCTTCGGCGCTGGAGGAGGGGAGAGGGAGAGAGAGGAGGGGAGAGGGGCGGCGGCCGGACGTGGCCTGAAATTATGGTTACATTCTAATATAACAGATAGCATTATTTCCCCTTACATTTTCTTGTACGTAGGCCCCAACGGAAGTGACCATGTGAATATCGGTAGTAAGGCGTTAAATATTACACTTTCGCATAGTTAGTGATTTATAAAGTAAACCTGTTATATTACTTATCGAATCACTTAATTGTAAGTGAAACCCCTGCTCATATTAACGTGGTATTTATTAACATAGTACCACGCAGCACACATTGCGCTCGTCACATTCAGACAACGTGTTAAGTCTCGTTATTGCAGTAACTTCATTAGATTACAGCACCTTTCAAACCGGATAATAGTAAAGTCTACTTACTACTACTTACTTTATTATTATCGTTAATTGTTTTTGATGTATTTATAAACAAATTAATAACCTGGAATTTATTTTACGTATTCGTCGTATAAAAAGGCTGGATGGAACAGATCGCATTTGGTGATCAGTACACCTGATCGTCCCCTCGCCTGCTTCTTCTTCACCGATAGATCTTCACTGTACGACCTTCCTACTGGTAGATTTGGGCCATATTTCACCATGCTGCCCCAATGCGGATACATTGAGAGCCAGAGCCTCGTTTGTTGATTAGCAGAATGCCGTGTCCCGTGAGATGTTGTATGGGACACTTTATTACTTGTGATGTTATTTGGTATAAAACAAATTATCTTCTGTTCCAGTCTGCGCTGTTCTACCCTCTCTTATCAAAAACAACAAAAATGGTTGTGCTAAATATCAGTTTTTTGTCTTATCACCCTTCTACTATGAGCTCGGTTAAATTTCTATACAGTTGTTTAACTTCGATGATGTTTTAAGGAGAAAGTACTTTTTTGTTTTGTTTATAAAAAACTTACTGCCGGTAGAACTTAGAAAATATATTAACCTCAGAAGGTAGGAAAGTATGACGGTTAATTTTTGTTGTTATGTATAGTAAATTTTTATTTTTATTTATTAATAATAATTTAAACAGTTTTATTTTATCTTTTTCTACTACATACATACAGTGGCTATTATACATAGATTTTGTTTATATCCACGCTATTTGATATATGGTTTAAAGCGCGTGATATACGTTGGTGTTATACTAACTTCACGTGAATTAAAAAATACTTTAGTGCAGACTGGATTTGAATCCGGTACCTTCGGAGATGAAGAACGGCGTTCAAATCACTAGACTATCAAAGCAACTCAATACTGTTAATATAGTTATGACTCACGTAACAACTCACGAGACTTAAATCATACTCTACAGAGGAAGATCTAGGTATCTACTGCAATGATTTTATGTATATGTAATGATATATGTATAT
>DWLS01006860.1:0-11253 GCA_018246255.1 Pachliopta kotzebuea | reverse complement strand
CCTTTATACGATGTCCGCTATGTGGTGCCGAATACATCATCTTAACAAGCGCCACATTGTTATAGGCAAGCGCATCACTTACCTTCAGGTGAAAGCTTTGTTGTTTCTCGCCTTGTCGAGTAAATAAAACTTTTATAGATTAAAAAACAGCATATATATTTTTTTTAATTTTCCTTTTACTATAAAAAGACATAGAAAAAGCGATGATAATTTTCTGATTTGTATGGTTTGACTTAGTCTTTTTATAACATGAAACAACCTCGTTTACCTGATTGTACACTTTCAGTCCAGTGCACGGTACTTGACCTCTTAGATAAGAATAGAATATAAGCTTCATTATAAACAAGATTCAAGAGCAAGTACTTTAACTGATAGTAAACTGTAAAAATGTAAATTTAGACCAGAGAATAAGTGTTGATGATAATACACGTATTATAAAAGAATAGTCTTCATTCTTGCATATTTTTGATCATTTTATTTATTTTTTTATATTAATATTACAACAGCTTTCTACTTAATTTCTATTAGCTTTCACTCTACATTTTTTTACATTACAATGTTTTCAGACTTATCATTTGTTCTGAGGCGAAACTTTTCAAAAAGTGCTCAAAAAAGTCAAAAGCTTAAAATTATATTTCGGTTTGATTATTAGTATTAACAAATATATGATTTTTTAAAAACTACCATATCTTCTTTGGAACAATGATAAGATGAATTAATAATCGATATTAAAATCGATAATACAAAGTTTAATGTTTTTAATTAACAAATTTTAGGCTTTTAAGGTACATCTTTATTTTATCAGGCAAACTGTTTTTGGTATTTTTACTTATTAATCAGGAGGTTTTTATTAATACACCTAAAATATAATTTCCCTTTTCAAAGCTTCCGTTTAGTAGATTTTTTGAGAAATAAATTTTTCTGTCCATAATTTTAAAATGTTGTATTGTCCAACGTTTTAGTTGTTTTGGAAAAATTTTGTCATTACATAATCGTACTAATACCTTCTTTTTCTTGGCGTGCGTCCGTACAGAAAGGGATCGCCGACATAGGCTATGGGATCGTTTTGAATTTATTAATTTGATATTGTTTATTATTTTTTTAGATGAGAATGCAACGGGCAACTGCTAGTAATTATCTAAAAGAAAACAACAGTTCACATTTCGAAAGTTTTATTTAAAAATAAATTATTGTAGTACAACTTGCACCAATAACAACAAAATTTTGGTTTGAACAACACGAAACTGCAACATTCTCACTAAACTTGGATCGTCTTAGTTAAACGAAAAATAATATGAAATTATCTACATACAGGTATGACAGCTGCTTCGCGAACACAATATTTCCAAACAATTGGATAAAAAAAAACCATTCATCACACATCGCAAACGAGAGATTCTTGAGTACGCGTAATAAGTAGTAATAATAAAACTACACAGCAACAAGATAAAAAAAAATTATAAACATGTCATGTTTTAACTTAGCAATTACCACTTCACCAAACATTTGCTTATGATTACAGAAAATATTAAAAGCTGTTAGTTTTAGGATGCACATAACCTGTGCATACAGATCATTGTGCACTGGTCACGTGTTGGCATAGCACAAGTTCCTTTTTTTAAAAATACAACTTAAGTACAAGTGGGTGGTTCTAAAGGCACAGTGTTCAGTAGACACGCAAAACACTAATATTAGTTACAATCTATTTCGATGCTTCAGTTATCAAAAACATTAACTCAATGAAGTCAAGAATTATTTTTATTCTTTTCTCTCATAAATATTAATTTTTTTCTATTGTTCTGGTGTTGTACCACAATGTCCTTTAGTGTATTAATGTGGTTCTTGGTAGCAAAACACGAAAACTTAGATTCAACTAATCAATATAATCTTGAAAAGAAAAGTAGCATCAAATTGTTTATTTTCTTGTTTCCTAAACAATTTTCACGATAAGTTTTAACTTAACATGTATGTTATTATTTTATTTTAATGGTAGTTAATCCATTTGATAAGTGAAGCATCAAACTATCTAGATATAAACATTCTAAAAAGTGAGTTGGGATGTGAAAAAACAACCTTCTGTTTAATATTTTTGAAAAAACATTAGCATTATTTTCCCTGAACGAATTGCTTAAAAAATTACCATAGCTATATTACTGTAACAATTATATATAAACTATAAAAGAAATTGACGTCCTACTTTTTAGTCTACAAAAATCCGTTCCGTTAATGATCTTTAATTTAGAGTATTACCTTATAAGGAAATGCTTTTTTTTTAATAAATTTGCATTCGCTAAAAATTTTGTATTTAATTATTGAATTTACAAATTACGTTATACGAACAATACGCCGCAGCATATATCGTGCAAGTTATTCCTAAAAAAAGATTCACGGTGGTTTTACCAATTGCTTAAATTACATATAAACAAGTATGTGTGATCATAGCGTATTTTTTTTTAATGATCAATAACAATATTACACTACTATTATGTAAATTTTAAAGATTACATGTTTCGATCTTTAATGTTGGATCTTCCGCGCTTATAAGCAAAAATCAAATGTCATGGGTAACATTTCGTTAAATTAAGCGAAAAGCTTACAAATTCCAACTTACCGCCTGCAACAAACAAACGCACACACAACACTGTGCGATTACATTAGTAACCGAATCACGATGTCATTGTACAAAAACACTCATAATTGACAGCACAGGAAACACTGTTCCTTTAAGTTCCTATTGCCTCAATAATAACACACAACTTCTTACCCTAAATGATTATCATTTCTCATCGAACTATTATAGTTAACTTACTCATATTTAAGTAACTTACGAAAAAAATCGCTTACGGGCGAATCTCTTTTGTTGAAGAAATAAAATGAAAGAAATTTTTAAAGGAGAATAATTTCTGGAGCCTTCATCACGTAAACAGGGCTCATACCCAGCAGTGGACTGATACGAGCTGATCATGAACTTTCAACTGTGTACATATAGGTGCCAATGAAGTTGCAGACCGCTAAATAAAAGACTTCAGCCTTTTAATTGTTGCATCATCATTAAAAAATTAAACCTTAACACTTAAATTACCACTTAAAAAGTATTTCTAACTGAAATTATCATAGGAATTAGTGAAATTTAGTTTCGATTGCTCGTTAAAAAATATCGAGTGAAAGTTTTGTTGCTTGTCAATCGGTTGTTATTCGAGCTGCTTATACATGTCCTCTATTTGCGGCTTGAAGTAGTTCCTGATCTCCGGCCGCTTTGCCTTCATAGTCGGCGTGAGGAGGCCGTTCTGCACGGAGAACGGATCCGGGTGAAGATATATATCTTTGACCTGTAAAAAAACAGTTTCATCAAAAAATCGTTTTAATTTAGTTCATGGCTATGTTAAAAAATGAAAAGCTTATCGATAAAATACTGCTGGTAGAACGTCGTCGGTACTAGGAACCCTCTAGGTAAGTACCACCCCAGCTTTTATTTTAGCCTCCAAATAGCAATGTTTTCGTTCACTATCATTCACCACCCTTCAAACCGGACCATTACTCTGTTCCGGTTTGAAGGAAGGAAGGGACTTCACACATTATATCACTAGGTGACAAGCGCAATGAGGAACTGTGTAAATCATCTTAACCAACGCCACATTACAGGCAAGAGTATCACTTACCATCAGGTGAATAACTCGTGTCGTCGATTAAAGGAAACTTGATCTTTGTTATAAAGTATTAATTTTTATTATTTGTTTCGAAATTTTAAAAATATTACTTTTTTGTTCATAAATTAATAACAAAAGCGAATGTTTTGATTTCAATGACTGGTAGAGAATGCCTCAAGGCATTAAGTCCGCCCATTCTAACGTTATGGCGTTTAAGAAAGTTTTCTAAAATAAATAAATAATGTTTTAAAATTTTAGCAAGTGTACATACAATCAAGTTATTCCACTCTCGTTCAGAATTATTGATTTACTCTTATCAGCCTTGAGCTATTTTTATACTGTTCTTGGTTAGCCAGACGTGACATTGACTAATCTGTTACAATGAAACTAAAAATAACACGCTGATGCCCTTACGTTATCAAATTCGATTACATTATCAACATGTAGCTGAAGACGTGTTTATCAATTTTATAAATAAATATGATTAAAAACGTTTAACTGAGCAAATTTATACAAAAATAAGCATAAGTATAATTTTTTGTCTGTGGCATGTACTTCTCAATGCTTTCCTCGAAATTGTATGAATTTGTTCGAAGAATTAACAGACTGGTAATGACCATATATGTTACTTCTTAGACTACATAATTCAATGAATATTACAGAAAAAACATTTATTCCATATTTTATTCATTCTTTACTGCAAATATTAAATTAAGTTTTACTTTTTAGTTTGATTGAGAACTAGGTATGTGTGCGAAAGGATTTTTCTTTGCGTATCTTAATAATGTATGACAAAAGTAAAATAATGCATATGCTCTCAATACTATAAAATTTTCTTTTTACATTTCTACAGCATGTTTCACTTATTAATATGTGGTGCAAATTTAATATAATTAATTAATACTACGTAATTAAATATTAACTATTTATAAAAATAAAACAGAAAACAGGAACAAATTAAGACATCTTACAAAAAAATCCTGCTTTAAGAAAGCATAATTTTAAAGACATACATAGACCTGTACAGTTTAAAAGACGTGTCGGACGGTAGACAAAGTCTGTAGTTGAGTAAATCAAAAGTCTATTATATATTTACCTGTTCAAACGTCTTAAGTCCAGCGTTCCTGCCCCACTGCAGCATATCTTCCAGGATGGTTCGCTTAACGCGCTCGTCTTCGCACAGCGCTGAGAATGTCCCCTTTATGCCGTTTTCCAACGCCCAGCATTTTACCACGTCAACGTCCGGTACCACAACTGCCACTACGCACGACTGAGGTAAAAGAACATATACTTATTATATTAGATACATGGCAATAAACAAACTAACACGAAAGTACATGTTATGGCTTGTAAAGATATATCTACTAAATAACTGTTTGAAAGAAGACAAAAACATAGATAAATGACTCATAAAACAAGCATGATTTTTTCCGGTATTGAAATCTGTTTTTTAACCCACGCCAGACATTGATGTGGCAACTACAATTATGTAGATGCTTAAAAGATTTTAAATCATCAACATTGTCTCATTCTTTACAACAGGCTGCCAATGTATAACGTGACTTGGAAGCGGACCAAAAATTCACCACAATTACTAATTGCATGTGATGATGTCCCAATGCGTAATTAGTGACAGGTGTCAATTTGTAAAAGAAACCTACTGAAGTTACTGGAAAAATTTGACATATTTTGTCCCTTTAAAGCGAAGCTATTTTGGAAGTTTGCGAGATGAAAAAGTACTCAAATGCATGGATTAGGACTATTGATACGCGCCATAGGAAAATTGATTATAAAAAATACGATGGTTAGAAAACATCCATAGAGAAGGAAGAATGTTATAAAGTAAATTCCATCTAAGAAACCTAGGTATCTTACGAGTAATTTATGACGGCTCCAGTACCTATATAAGTAGATGTACTATTTTTAAGGATTTTCTCACCTTTAACGACTCGCCGTGCACAAAGACCTGTTCGACGTATTGACTTCTAATATAAATGTTCTCAATCTTCTCCGGTACAATGTATTCGCCTTGGGAAAGCTTAAAGATGTGTTTTCTTCTGTCGATAATCTTTAGAGTGCCATTCTGAAAATAATAAAAGTTATCCAATTAATCTCTATGGTTTTTTGTTCCCATTTTATACAAAAGTTCTTTTAGTAAAATAAACTTTTAAGTGAAAAGAAGGTAAAGAAATTGATATGATGAGACAGAAAATAGAATGCATAATGAAATTTTGCTGTTAAGTTCTTCGCTTTTACCACCTACTTTTTGGTTGAGAAAAATAAATATTTTATACTTTAATAATGATAGACACTAACAGGCTGCCATTTCCCGATGTCGCCGGTGTGGTGCCAGCCGTCGCGGTCAATGACCTGCCGCGTTTTTTCCGGCTCCTTAAAGTATCCTTTGAATACGTTTGCGCCTTGCACGCACACTTCGCCCTGCCCCTGCGCCGCGTAGTACTCCATCTCGGGCACGTCCACTAGCTGAAGATGAAGCATTTTCTTTAGTTGAGAATTTATCATCATCATTATCCCTGCTGTATATCGAGAAATTTTTGTTCCAGGAAATATAACTCATGTTTAAGGCAGATAGATGAATTTAAATTTTTTCAGTCTTCCAAAGGCAGTAACAAATTTAAAATAGCCGAATTTTCTTAAAAAACAAAGCATGTTGAATATTCTTAGGAAAAGAAGCACGCTTAGTCACGGTTGAATCTCTTTAGTTTCACTTCTTTTGCCAGTTTACGAAATTTGCAAATGACGGATTGAATTTTTTCTTACAATGAAGTTAATATGCTATATGTTTGGAGTTTTATTACAATCAAATAATTATATATGACAGATTTTTATGATAAACACTATTGATATTTTCCCATTTTAAGGAACTTTTGAACATTTGAATTAATCAAATCAAAGATAGCAGGCTTCGCCTAACATTCAGTCGTAGGTCCAGTTCATACTTCGTATTTACTGCTACCTTCCTAACCAGTCATAACTACAAAGATCTACCATTAAAGGAATAAACATTATTTACTTCAATCATATTACTACTGACAAAGCAACAAATACATAACAATATTGTCTACTTATTTAATATGTACAGGGAAATGATAATTGCATTGGTAAATCTAACGGAAGATACTTACTTTCACTTTGCAACAAGCGACGGGAGGCCCCACATGCTCGGGCACGTGATCACCCTGCACGGTCAGAGTGACCGGCGCAGTGCATTCCGTCTGACCATATCCCTCCACAATCTGAAAATCATGAAAAGAAAACAATTATAATATTAATATCTCTTACTTGCATCGTAATCTAGAGCAAAGTAAATACGACTGTATTTGATTCTATAGCAAATGATCTATTTATGTACTAATTTATAAATTAATTCATATGTTTGGTAAAACGCAATTTATATAAAATATCACTATTCCGAATTTATTAACATTTAGCCGGTTTTATTTGCTCGTTTTTTGTTACCCTTGTATATCTATATAACTGTAAGTTCGATTAAAAGCGAAAGCTCTTTTGAAATACTTCAGTACATTTCAAAGGACGCACTACGAAATAAATATAATAATATATAATTGACAATTTAAGAGTATTGTATTAATTAAAAATTTGTGTAAGTAAACAGTTGATAACATTGGAAGGCTACAGTTTTTATTCATTACACTATCCATTCCCTATATCGAGTGACCTTTTATACTACAATGTTATCATCTCCCATTTATAGCCAACTATTTGATGTCAGTTTTCGTCCGTAATCTTTTTCATACCGTCATATAAGATAAGTAACTTAGATAAAGTTATAAAAATATGTACAAGTTATCAGGTTCACAAGTTCTAGTAATAATATAATTAACGAGCTCTAGAACTATATCCAATAAACTTCCAACTTCAGTAATCAAATAAATTTATTATCCCCGTTACACTAAGCCCGTGATCCGTCCAAAACAAACCAAAGTCCGAGCCCAGTCAGTGTGGACTGCGAACAATAACAAACAAAGATGAATTATTATGAATACGGCGAACTAAACATAATGCCCTTGAGGCATCGAAGAAATCATATAAATATATATATTAATGACAGCATCCTCCATTTAGTTTATGAGAATGTATTCTTAGAATATGATAAACATTAAAATCTTTCAAAGCATAGTTTTAACGCGAATGGGAAACAGCTTTCATCGATAATTGTAATGCATCTTTTTGTATATTTCAAACTTTGTCCGTTATATGATTTATTTATAAATATACTGTTATTTTTAAATACATATATTACAGCATTGACTTTTTGAAATGCTATTTCTAAATGCTGGTATTTTTTAATATATTCAAATAGCGGTATAACTTCAAACAGATTGCATCTGTATAAAATTTTGCTAACCATAGATTATATCAATTTTGTAAAAATGTTTAAAAGTATTACAATATTTGCTTAATTTTCACTTATGGAAATAAATAGCAAATATACTCAATCGTAATAAATAAATATTTTTTTTTTACATTAAATTAAATGGCAAACTTTTGTCAGTGTCAAGTGTAAACTTTTTACATCCTGTTTTTGTACTAATCGTCAATCATAGTTTACTCAAAATTTTACACCTATGTATTATAAAAGTTGGAGCACGATATTAATTTCTTTAAACTTACCAGACAGCCAAGAGCGCATCGTGCAAATGTTAGTACATTGCCAGCGAGCGGTGCAGAGCCTACGACCATGATACGGAGTCTACCGCCCATACCCTCGCGCACCTTCCGGAACACCAATTTGTCCCAGATGGAATCGGCACGGATGATGCCTCTGGATAAATAAACCATACCAATTAATGCGCGTCTTCAAGAAGGTAGCCATTAAATCTCTTTGGGCACTAAAACATAGACGTAACATAGACAAAGATATTTACACTATAAGTTCCAAAAAATTTACTGAGGATAAACTTTCAAAATTTTCCGCGAATAAAAATAAATTAAATCTTCACATGATTTCAAAACGTGTGTTAATTCATAAACATACAAATGAAACCAAAATTTTCATTTCAACTGAACATGGTTGTGTCATTCAGAGACAGTTGATTGGCGTTTCCGCATTTGTTCTGTCGTTCTGGCGGAAAAGCTCCCACATGCTTATTATCAAATTTCATCAAATTTAGCTGTAGTATTATGTATTAATCACTCTTTATACATTTCTCTGATGATCTCGTAAATGAGTTACTAAGTAAATTTTTCGTGTATTGTACACTTTATACTTCTTTTAATAAATAAAATAAATGTTTGTGTTGTTATAAACAATCCAGAAAGACGATGCATGCGTCGTCTTATTATCCCAGTCTCTATTACCTTATAAGATTAGAATTTACCGGAATGGTCAGGGGCTAATTTTGATAAATATATAAACACAGAGGTCATTAGTTCGATTCTCTGTGAAAATTTAATTTTTTTGCTATTTTTCCCAATCCTCATTGCTAACTTTGACTTTTCATATTTTTTAATCGGAAGCTCTAAAAACTTTTCACTCCAAATTTCTTGTCTCCTTATCCTGTACGTCATTTTATCCTGGCAGCGTCTCCATTTAGCTCCTCCATTTTAAAACTTGCAAGCGTAACGGAATATTTAAGTCAGCGAATCAGAGTATTTTACATTGATGTAATCAAGTAATAAAGACTAAATGTTGCGTTACCTTTTAAGTTCGGATTCTTTAGCAGATAGTGCCATATTGAATAACAGCTTCTTGATCTTTGAACTTGAAATCTCACTCTGAGCTTTGTCGTAGAGTCTGTTAAGTAATCGAGGTACTGCAGGCATCATAGTCGGTTTAAGGGCGCTCAAATCGTCGCCTAGTCTTCGTATATCTCCGCTGTAGAAACCGACCGCACCTCCGACCATATAAAGAGCGTTCTGAAAAAGTAATTTATTAATTATTACAGCACATAAAAATAAGATATTAGCGTAAAAGGTAAGTGATATTCATCACAAATAATACATAAAACATCCTGTTAAGAAAATTAGATTTTGTTCTTAATTTTTAAGTCACTAGTTGAAAAGGTACATCTTTCGCTAATTGAATAAAAATAAAATAGGCTTATTTTGGTACGAATATGTATAGCAATAATAGATGTTTATGAATAAAATATACAATGAAGTTTAATTATTAGTACAAAGATATTGTTTATTACGAAGATAAAACCTGTGGCGATTTACCTTGTGGATATATATTTTTAGGTTAGGATATATGATAAATAAATACTTGTTGTTTGTCAGATTTAATACTCTACTATTAATGTACTTGGCAGTGGACATCATGAATAGTTTATGTATTATTGTTTACAGTACATATAAATATATTTAGTAGAGTTATTTATATGCTAACAAAACAAACTCTTTTAAATTACCTCGCAACATCGCTCCAGCATATGTGCGAGAGGCAAAAATGAAATCATGACGTCATGCTTCGAGGGCCGGTGCTCGCCGAGTTGCATGATGACGCTGCACATTGACGCAACCAGGTTCTCGTGAGTGAGCATTACACCTTTTGGCATGCCGGTTGTACCAGATGTGTAGCAGATAGTGCAAAGGCTTTCCGGGCTTGGTGGCTAGAAAGATTTACTTAAGTTTTAAGTTCATATCACAATATCAAAGATAAGAAAGGATAATGATCAGAGATCTTAAACGATTACAATACGTAGCGATATTTTTGAGTTGATATATATTTTTAAATAGCAATAAAACATTTTCATAAAAATGCAAGTTTAACATAAATTGGGATCTTTAAAGGTTTCATACTGCACACTGTATTGAAAGATTTCATCATCATCGAAAAGTTGTTTTTTAAAGTTTTGTGGCCATGAGAAGCCTTACAAGAAATTTTTCGACTAGTTTTAGTTTGACACTAAATTATTTTATTATCATAAGATACAATCTTTTATATTAACTTACAACGAATGGATGATCTTTTTGTGCTCCTTGTATTTCAACATCACTGAACTTCACTATATCGACACCACGACTTCTAGCTCTTTGGTGCGTTGACGGTGAAACCTCTTTGATAGTAACTAGCTTCCGTAAGCATCTTGGTGATTGGTCCAGTAGTAAATTTGCTTTTTTGTCGTCTTCGCATACTACTATTGACATTTCAGCTATGAAAAGAAAAAGTGTTTAATACATATTAATGTCGTACTGAAATACAGTTAGTTGTATTACAATCTAGATAGTATCTAAAATTTCACTCTTATCCTTCTCAATGTTTTTAGTCCATCATGATGGCCGTCAACTTCACTACTATATCTTAATCAATTGTTAAAAACTTCACAGCCTTTCATCCCAACATAAGCGCAATTGTTTATGGTCATGCCATATTTATTACAACATTGTAGTATATTTCACCAAAAACCTATGAATTATCAATATTTAGTGCAAACTAAATTTTACTATATTATTTTTTTATCAACCAAACAAAAACTATTAACATATCCCAAAGAACGAATATTTATTAATAAACTGTAGGCGTTTGTTTTCCACCTCAATAAGACATATTTGAGATATAAAAATCATATACACATATGATATTTTACATACATGCAAACAATGATCTTGTCGCGTTGAG
>DWLS01006859.1:0-11253 GCA_018246255.1 Pachliopta kotzebuea | reverse complement strand
TTCGCGTTCGACCTAGCCACCGCGCGATGTCACTCCGAAACGACGACGTACTACCAACTCATCGCGCGGTCGCTGTCAGTCCTCTCCCCCCGCAACAGCACATACGGCCATCTGATTGGCGAGAGTATTTCACCACTACCCGCTGATGCGATGAGAGGAGAATAAAAATATTTTAGCAACTACCCCCGCATAGGGATGCGTAGCTATACCGAACAGTGTATAATAAAAAAAAAAATCCAATGATTTTTAATATTCGATTAAATAGTTTGCAACATTTTTATTTTTAAGTAATACCAAATTGTGATTTTTTTTTTAAATTTTACTTTTTGAATTAATTTTAGCATTACTTGTATATTTCATAGTAAACAAGACGTCAATGTTGATAATGTTTTAAACAAAATCATCCAAGTTAACTCAATCGTAAAGGTCCCATCGGGGAAATAGTTCTCTCATATGATATTATTGCAAGTCGATCGTCGCCACTTCGTCTGGACTACGCCGTGTCAGGTCGTGATTAGATTTGCTGTCAGTTGAAACCGCACACCCACCTTTTTCATAACATAAAGTCGAGCAAAGATTGTACTTTATATAATCTAAATAACATATTTGAAAACAATAATCTTGTTTTCATTAATGTACCATACAGAACGTACTTGGTCGAATAAGTAGAATCTTAAACACTCATGGATCTATAATAAAAAAATCATTAAGCTATAGTAATCGATTATTTGATTTTTGTACAAAATACCTTGAACAGGATATAGGGTATACCATACATAGGAATGAAAAAAATAACATAATAAGAAACATGTTCTTAGACCTCTTATTATATCACAAACCTTACATATTACCGTTGTTGACTGATCGTTTTATGAAATATAACTGAAAAGAGATGAAAAATATTTAACTTTTTAGTTCCCTGTTATGTTGCTTATCAAATATTTGTATATTCAGCTCTTTGATATTCTTAATCCATTGATTTTTAAAAAAGTTTATCTAATACAGAGACTTAACAAAATTAATGCGTCTAGACGGAGCATACTCAAACAAAAATACTAGAAGTGAATATAATTCAATAAGAGACCTGAGTCGGCAAAAATTCTCTAACTAAATTTCATTCATTGTCCATAATGTGGTCAGAAAATAGGCCACTAGTTTCGACTCACAAAAACAACTTTAATTTTTTTTTTATTTACGTACCCTTAATAACTAGACAAAGGGAGGTATTTACTTAAAACCTTTATTAATAGCTCTCGTATATCAGGGTTTATAAAATTTTAAATCTGTTATAAAATATTTGGAAAAATGTATAATAAGTGGTTTAACTATTATATTAAAACAGGTAGTTTGAGGTTATTAAATATTGTTGGTATTTTCCAGGGTTTAAATTTGGTGGTAAGTGATGATTTTTTTTATAAAAGACATTACAAACAGCAAATAATTGACACATCTTTAACATTATTAAACTTCATCTAATTATCTTAAGCATGTTTATGTACATTATTAATTAACTTCTTGAATTAACACGCTGAAACGTATTCGTAGTAATTGAGTATGAACTCAATTCAACTGTTCGATTGTTCGAAGAACTGAATAATACACGCCAATACCTGGAAATTTCTGACTAACACTGGAATGAGTTTATAAACCATTTAAATACATTTTCATTGTAATTCCCAAACACGTTTCGAGAGCTTTCATTAAAACTTTATATTTTGTAACAATAACTCTTCTCTTATCATTAATGTGCGATGAAAAATAATCTTTGTGGTAATGGATTTTGTTTTGTGCTAAATAAGTACAAACTAAAGAAATAGAATTAAGCAAATTTAGTTAAAGATGAGACAAAATATTTTCTTTTATATACCAATAGTTGGTATAACTATCTATAACTGATGAGTGTTGTAGTTCTTATGGCTATCTGATTATTTTATTAACCAGTTTGACAGCCAGTTTGACAATATGAAATTGAAAGATAAGGAAACGTTTCCAAAAATCCTCTTCTCTAATCTGGGATGTATTAATGACCACGACCTCTTTCCTTTCAAGACTTAGGCGCTTCAGTATAAAAGCTCTCTTACTAACAGAGCTTGTAAATAAAAGGAGAAATTATACAGTTCTTTACGCAACATGTCTTAATTAATTTTAAAAATTAAGAATGTGTGTATATTTACTGAACATTTTTAATAAACGTATTAAACTTAATTCTTAAAACGAGTTCCATAAGAATTAAGTTTAACACGTAATACTTCGTTACTTGAAAGTTTGCTGTGTGATTTTTTGTCAGAAATTTGATAATAATTTTTTCTGCTTTTTTTTTACATCATATATTTTTTTGATATTACTAATTTGATTTATGTGGTTCATTTCTTATTAATTTCATAAGTCATCTATAAAGAAGATTTTTTGTAAATATTCTTAGTAAAAATTTTGTTAAAGGAACCTGTGTCTATTCTCTAAAAATATTTGTACCGAAAACTGAGCGTTTTCATACAGAGAGATTTAAGGACATTCATCCACTACTCTGCCTAAATGTGTATTGGTAGATGACCTATATTTACGAAAGCTGTTATTCTCGGAACATATATGTTCACCGTGTTTTCTTTCACTTCATAAAGCGGTGGTATATCTCAAAGAGACATAATTTCAATATTTACATAGCTTCGCCTTTCGTAGATAGTAAATATCAAATAATTTAATATAAAACCAGCCCATAAACATCCACTGTTGGACATTACATATTATTCTTCATCAGCCGATAAAAATCCATTCCAGAACATAGGCGTCCTCCAATAGTAAGGGCTTTGGACCGTCTCCTGCCACGCTGGACCGATGCTGGTTAGTGGGGAGCTAGACCCTCATTTATTCAATAGCAGGAGACATGACAAGCAGATGAAGTTTGCATGGGTCCCAGGAGTTTTTTGTGGGATCCCTTCTA
This sequence comes from Pachliopta kotzebuea, assembly GCA_018246255.1. Classification (NCBI taxonomy): domain Eukaryota; kingdom Metazoa; phylum Arthropoda; class Insecta; order Lepidoptera; family Papilionidae; genus Pachliopta; species Pachliopta kotzebuea. The sequence continues at coordinate 8,315 of DWLS01006859.1, read as the reverse complement.
AGACCATTACCAGACATTATTATTGAAATAAATTTTCAAAGGTTAGTCGCATGAAGACAATATTAAATTGTTACTTTCTGAACAATATATGTAAAGTATGCTAGCCTTTCTATTACAAATTTATATAGGAATTAGCTCTAATGCTAATGCAGGTATTTTTACTGCTGCACGTTACGCTAACTGCATCCGTGGAATTGGATTAGGTGTATATGCCAAGGCTAATCCGCCTAGACCTTTCGTTGTTATTAAACTTTACTAACAAATTCCATTAATACCTTTTTACAACACTCTATTTACATATTTCATTGTCTCTGCAACTAGCAAATACTTAACTACTTTCACATCACGTAGAGTAATAATACAACTGTATATAAGATGCTAAAACAGTACGTTTTATATATTATTTATAGCGGAGTACTCTTTTATGTGTCTCGTTGACACATGGCAAAACTATGATGACCCCAGAAACGTTTATTTTTATTGTGAATAATCATACAAAAAGGTTTGTTGAAAGTTTGTAATAAGGATTTATATAAAACAAGCTAAACGTTAAATAAACTGTGGATAAATTTTCAATGCAACAAGAAAATTTTTTTTGGAATAAATTCATTAGCCCTTTGTCTTAGAAAAGATCAGTCTCAAATAAATTTGGTGATAAAAACTAGTGTCCTTTTATACATTTTTAAATATCAAAGTATACATGCCAATCCTTGTTTTTATTGTTTATTAATCAGTTTACGTAGTACATACATAGCATAAATATGTTGTTCTCACCGCAGGGAGAAGAGACTTTTGTCCTTAACAAACAGACGCAATATGACAATAAAAAACAGAGTAAATGTACTAAAAGCGATCAAAAGACCATTAAATTTAACATTGGTCATATTTGTCTATTGAAATCAAAACCTATCCATTGCTATCGGTGGTGGGTGTCCGTTGCCGGATACCGTCTAGACCGCAGCTCTATTTACAGCTGACAAATAGTAATGGGCAAACATTACTGTGTTCCGGTTTGAAGGGTGTTTGTAAGCTAGTGAAATTACTGGGGTAACGGGACTTAACACGTTAAATCTTCAGACAACGAGCACAATGAGTTGCTGTGTATTCCATCTTAAACAGCGCTACGATGTTATAGGAAAGCGTATCTCTTTGCCGTGCTCATCTCGTCTCTCCGTCAAATAAAAAAAACAAATTGGGGTAATTTAAGTACTTGACATGCGGTAAGACGAACGCATAAGGACTTACAAAATAAGCAGCTGCTCTTCTAAAGTTGTTCTTTCTTACTCACCTATTAAGCCAAGCAGAGAATAGAATAACGATGGAAATAAACACCATCTCTTTGTTACCTAAGCAATGATAATCAAACCAGATTTTCAAAATAATACTTTATTAAATAAAACAACTTATTTACTAAGTCTCAGAAAGTCAACTATTTATAGTACATTTCTTTATCTAATATTATAGAGCATTTTGATGTTAAATTCAGTATTAAAACATAAAAATTTGGGTTCAAATGAAATTATTTAATATATAAGAAACGTTTTATAATTTTCCCTCCCGCCTCGTTGCTCACCGACTTCGTCTACCCATCAAAGCGATGGTGCTATGCTAGCTTTTATTTTTAGAAATAGATCGATAACCCATCGGTAACGATGCCCTGTTAGGATACTATAGTAGATCTATAAACAGTACAAAAATATACGAAAAGACTTTAATAAAATATATAAATTAGACAAAATTTAGTGCTAAATCTTTGTTACCGGAGACCGTCTAGATAGGTACCATCACAGCTCCTATTGCAGCCGACAAACAGTACTGTAGATTGCTGTCTTCTTGTTTGAAGGGCGCTATAAGAAAGTGAAGTTACTTGGGTAATGAGACTTTACACCTTGCGTTTCAAGGCGAGAAGCGCAATGTGATGCTGTATACGATCTTAACCAGCGTCGTATTGTTATGGCCAAGCGTATCACTTACCATCAGGTGAATGCCTTGCTCGTCTCTTCGCCTCGTAAAATAAAATATATATATTATGTAAATCCACAGAACAATCGGGAGGCCTGAAAATATTAAAATCTAAATAATTAACCCAAAGCGAATTCCGCTTCGAACAAGATCTGATGATTTTCCAATCCATAACAAATCTTCGCTAAAATAATTCGTCGAGAAATCTGTTATGGAAAATAGATAATCTCAATGTCATGAAAACCACTTAGTTTCGCAGAATATCGCACTATATTAAACTTCGGAATTTTACAATATTCGTTTACTTCGGAGAATGTATGAAATAAACGATATTTTATAGACTTTTTAAAATAAAGAATATAATCTGATTAACTATTGAAATTACTTACTTTGGAAGTTTATAATTTACTTTGGAAGAAGAATCATTAAAATCATTACTAAAAAAGGTTATAATAAATAAAGATCTTAATTTTTTTTAGGATACTTGTAAATGTTTAATATGTTATTACAAATTACACCTAGTTATAAATATAAAAAGTTATGTTATTTTATCTAACTCAAGGAAATAAGACCCTGCCGTTATTGGACTTCTAATAACAGCGAGCGTCGGCCATAAAACATCTACGAATGAAATTTACTCGGAATTTGTTTTAGTTAAAACGCATCTGTCTTCACACTCTCCAGATGATCTAGTTTTCTCATTGGAGCACGTTATTTATCAAAGTGTTATATTAAAATCATAAACTTTACGAAAACTTTTGTTAGTACCAATAGATTAGATCGTTTATAATGCTTGGGTTTTGTGTGCGAGGTTAAACTTATAAAATATTATTATAAACTTAATTTGCTTCACCACATACATTTTGATACAACAATTAAATTAGTATGAATTCTTATTGTATTAAGCAAATCAAACAATTTTTTTTGTTGTTATATACATGACTTTCTAAGAATGTTTATAAAAATGAATTACTCATGGCCTGTCTAAAACATCTTTCCTTTTTGATAAATGAATTTGCTTTTTGTTACAAATATTTATTTTTTTATACTTTTTTAGTGTGTTTTTTAGAGTGTGAGTGAGACAAAAACATAATAACAATACTAAATATTGATTTTTTATTACGACTCAATATTTGACAAATTTAATTGTACTATATACCTTTTTTATATTCGAAATCCTAATTACATTCATCAAAAAATGTATTGATATCATTCAACATTCAGCAGTAACCGTACTAACGTTAGTTTCACATATATAATTGAATCGTATAACTTTCCCGTTTCATACTCGTAGCTATAAAATTAAATTCATAAAGTATGTACAAGAGAAAACCATTCGAAAAATTGGTTCTATTAATAAAATTTTATAGTTAAATTTTATTAAGAAATACGTCTTTTCATTGATCATAATTTATATGAAGAATTTTAATTTATGAAACATGTAAAAAGAGCTAGGTAATACGAAACTAGTATATTGTAGTAAGAGAGACAAATTGTTGCGACACAGTAAATAACATACCAGATTGTAACAATTCATTTACTGGAGCGCAGCTAGGTTGGAGACAAAGCACTTACAACGTTGGTATATTAGACGCTTTGAGAACACTTAATTGTCACTACAGAACAAACAGTGAACAGTTCTCAAGGCAAATAGGTAATAATATACTTCTGGAAGATACTAACTTATTATGTGTTAAAGGAATTCATTCAAAATTTAAGTGTAACACTATTTAAACGGCGTCGGCATTCTGGGCTTTCGTTAATAATTTCCACGTATGTCTATATCTATTGAAGAAAAGGTTTCCAAAGTATTACCTTCATATATGATTATCGCCTTGATTTTTCAGCAGTTGAACTCTAGTTCAAAACTTAACGAAAATCTTTTTAACCGTGTCATCATTTCTACAATTATATATAGCCAATGTAGCTATATTCAACCATATTTTGAATAGTGTTAACTGTTAATTGATATAACATAAATTACGACAATTGAAAATTGTTTAAACTGTATTCTAATTACTCTTAATACATCCAAAATGTACTAAAGACAATACTTTGCTGAGGATGTATTTTTGGTCTTATTGTGACTCCGGTCTTGTCAAGTGCTTATATTTATCTATATTGTCCAAGCAAATTGACAATAAGAGTGCTTATTATGGGTTCAGGAAACTTTATCATCAACTTCATTACATACATGACCCTAAAATCAAACCGGCAGCAGTTGACACAATCACTCCACAACAGATCTTTATTAAACACTGAAGTGACTTATCTATTGAAAGTCAAACAGAACTTTTTGAGAGAACATTAATTTATTAATTAGTTTTGCTACAATTTTAAAGTAAATTACATTTGTAACAATATAGATGAACTGTGAATAAGATTTCATAAAATGTATACGCTATCAAAACGAGTTCATATATATAAGTACTAACAGTACATCGTTTCCACACGAAACTGTAATGGGCACATTATTATGAACGATTCCTCGTGTTATCACCCAACTCGAATCTTTGTAGCTAAATAAAATTTTATTTTCCTGTACACAAAAACTTATACAATAAAGTTTGTTCATGATTTTAAAATAAAAACCAGTCTTAAATGATTATAAATACGAAGTTAAGTCTTAATAATGCTCTAATTTTCAGAAGATAATTAGCTGTAATAGTAAATTTTTAATTTATTCGATCATAAATTCAGGCATTTCTACAATATATTTTTATTTATAGTATACATTAAATAAATCCGCGGATTTAATAACAAATATTTCAATATTAAGAATTTACGTGCGGGTTATAATCACGCAGTAACATAAGCAATGGTTTGTAATAATGCACAGAAATGATAGGTAATGAAATATTTATTGGTAATACTTTACAATATTTCTTATGATAGTTTCATAAAAGTTTTTTTCCTTATAAAAGTGTTCAGAGCGGATATGGGATACAAAGATATGTATTCATGTAAGAAAGCACACTTTGAGAGCAATTGAGTATCCATTAATAATATCCGTGTCACGCAACTACTGAATGTATCGGCGGTGAATCGATACGAAAGGTATCGTGCAAAAAGTCGTTGAGACGCACTAAACGTCACGAGCATGATTCATTAAAAAGGAAAAGTTTTTATATCTTCCTTACTAGTGGTACATTTCTGTTGCCGGATATCGTCTAAGTAGGTAACATAGCAGCTCCTATTGCAGACATCAAACATTACTGTGTAAACATTACTGTATTCCGGTTTAAAGGACATTGTAAGCTAGTGACATTACTGGAATAACAACACCCAAGACCTTATATCTCAAGTCGACAAGCGCAATGTGCTGCAGTGTATACCATCTTAACCAGCGCTATCTGAGAGTGTCGTTTATAGTCAGCTGAACATCTCGCTCTTCTTATCGCCTTATTGAATTAAAAATATAGGTGGGTATCATTCACAATAGAATAAACATTCAACTCACTCTCCAATGCAAAGTCAATCTTTCCTTAACAAAATTCTAACGTATTTCACATCGACTATGACATCATTCAAACAAAAAATATTCATCCACTCATTTATACCTAACTTCCAATATTTTTATTGGATTTTCATTTATAACTTCCTCCTTATCAGTGAACAAGTCATCAACACTATTCGCGACTGTGGTCGTATTTACAGATACTCCTTGCTGAGAGATGTAAGGAGAACTTCTGATGAAATTTCATGACAGTGGATAGTTCAGAACTATGTTCAATTACAATAGACACAACTACTGAACTGAATTAAACTACTCCACTATTAAATTCTGACAAATGTATTTATTAGTATCGTATACTATTTATTTTTTTGGAGGTATATCATTGATTTTTACTTACCGATCCGATAGTAAATTATTGAATTTAGTTTTAAAATCGATAATAAATTAACAAAACAAATTACATCCTTAAGTTAATTTTGTCGCACTGAAAGAGCCTCATTAGCATAGCTTTACAGGAACTTTGTAAGATAAAAGAGCAGAGAAGAAAGATTTTAATATATATGACATTTGCATTGAATGAATAATAGATTAGTCTATGCAGTTAAAAGTTTTTTGACTTGGAAACTAAATTACAATAGCTGTATAGTTTAAACGTTGTACCACTAACCGAACAAAGACAATCTTTTCATACAAAACGTATTTGTTCTACTTACATTTTCTGAAACGTCAATATAACGACTACTATTAAGCAATTTTTATATTTTTTACTTAACTTGTGCTTTCTATCATTGTAAAATTTATCACGAAAACACTTTCCGGCAGTAATAAATTAGTAAAAAAATTTGTGGATAGGAAAAAGTACAGTAACATTTCCAACTATTATACTAAACAGTTAATAAAACTGTAAAATACATTTAAAACTCACTATGAAGAGTATTTAAAGAATAGTAAGTGAAGGTAAAAATCAACATCGAAATATTTTGTGTGATTTTATTGGAAAGCAGCTTAAAGATTTTTTAATAAGGATTACTCTTTGTTATAGTGGAACGGCGGTAGCCGTATGCGGAAGCGCATATAAAGGGCAATTTAAAATCCATTAATAACGTACCCGTCATGCGACTGCTGAACGGTGTTGACAGCGTATCGATTCAAGCCTCCATTCTATTTAAAACAGCTACTTTGTGAAGAAACTTGCAAAGAATGCGAGTGAACAGCACGTCAAAGAATATTCTGGCAAGAAAATAAATAACAAATTTCAAACACTTATCACCACGGTCTTTAATTTTATCAGTATTATCTACCTACAGTATAGTGTATAAATATATTATATATGTATAAATAAGTGAAATTATTCGTAGATCGTATTTTGTACAATACGAGAAACCTACACACACGTCCTGCAGCGGACGTCGATCGGTTAACATGACGATGATGAAGTGAAATTGGTTAATGTAATAATTATAATCTTTATTTTAGCTTACTGGTCCTTCAATGATGAATTGTAAGCGCTGAAGAATTCCCCTCACGTGGTTAACAACGATACGAAAGAAGCTGAAGAAAAAGACATCAATTAAAATCTTGCCGGAATCCATGTTCCTTAGGACACGGAAAGTCGATCCAAAACAACGGAAAAAATATAGGAGAGTAGCACTATTGGTGTCCAAACCTGAACAAAAGACCTTTCGATGAATTCGATAATGCCTGATACAAATTATTCCCAACATTCTCCACTATCAACCCACGATTCCCAACATTCACACTATTAGTTCACCTGGCCAGATCATCCCACGATTCGTTAATAAGGTAAACATTCAAAGGTCGTAATCTTCTTAACAATAATATTTATCATTTATAACAGTATCTTTTATTACACAAAATGATCACTTTATTATACAAAATTTATTTAAAGACTTGAAGGCTTTAAATGATATTTGAGTCGAAGTTAATTTTAATGAATAAATGAAATTACATTTTAATATAGTTAATGTTCTATGAAACGGTTTTCATGTACAGCTGATCAAACACTCGACACGGTAACGTATATCCATCAAAACCATTGGATTGTTATTTGTGATACGCTTGTCAGGTTGCTGTGTATGTATGTGCATGGGTCTAGAATTGAGATCGAAGTGTCCATTCAAAGAAGACGCACGAGTGTCGACGCCGGTTCGACCGAATGCGGGTTAACTCAATTGGATTTGACGTCAGTACGTTGACGTATCCTACATAATCGCGTTTACGACAAACGATGCCTAACAACAGCCGTCAATGCTAACAACAAATAATGTAATTCTCTATTAACATATAATTATCGAATAATACATTTATATTGGTAGGTCTCTACCGCCGGAGAACACCAACTAGGTAACATCGCTACTGCAAGAGTATTGTGCAAAATGTACTGTATTCCGATTTGAAGGGCGTTGCAAGCTAGTGAATCTACTAGAAAAATTAAACCATATGTCTCAGGGCGACGAGCGCAAAGTGGTGCTGTGTATACCAACAACAGCAATACGTTATGGGTAAAGGTTACACTCACAATCAGGTGAACGTCTTGATCGTCTCGACGCCACGCCGGATAAAAAAACACTATGTGAAATAAACTATAACTTAACTTTATTAACTATTTAGAGGTTATAGTAAAGAAAGTAGTGACTATAGTCGAATGAATATAATGGTGACTACAACTCAATATCTGTGGAGTAAATCTTTTGATAGTAAAATTTCTTTTTTTTTTCTTTTTTTTTTTCGGGTGATGTCGATGCTTTCGGCCACTATTGTGGCCGTGAAAGCTTCATCGGACCCTGCGCTTGCGGATTCGGACTCCGCGAGCTAGAAATTATATATATATATAAATTATATAATATAAGGGAGAGGAGAGAGACGAGGGAAGAGG
>DWLS01006858.1:0-11253 GCA_018246255.1 Pachliopta kotzebuea | reverse complement strand
TATGTACATGAGAGACACAGTAAACAAAAAGGCGGACATAATGCCACAAGGCATTCTCTCCCAGTCAACCTTTCATAATGTGAAGAGAAGAAAAAAAAATACAAATAGGAGCCACACAAAAAAAAATTATTTGTTAGTAATATATATGTTTATATATATGTATATATTGTACCCAGTTTCATTGGCGATAGTTCTTACTTGCGGAAGACTGTAAATACCATCGCAACTCAAATTTCTACCGCCAAATAGTAATATGCAAACTTTACTATGTTACAGTTTGAAAGGTGCTGTATGCTAGTAAAATTACTGTGGTAACGAGATATAATATATATCGTCTTAAAGCGACTAGCATGTGGTCTATATACCTTGTTAACCAGCTCCGTGTACTATCAGTAAAATTATTAACTAACCTTTAATATGTTCTTCCGCTTATTGATTAAGTTAACTAAGTTAAGAACGAATCTCTACAAGTGTAATGAAATTTATATTGAAATATCATAACGCTGGTGGAACTTAAATTCCCCTGTGCTCCTCCGGCAACTTAAGCTCGAGTTTTAAGAACTTTCCGATTACTTTACATTGAATTAGTTTAACTTGTGATTACTTTTTATAAGCGAATGAAATATTTGATTGAAATCTATTTTTACTTCTCTAATACATTTTATTATATTTTTTATTCTACTAAAGTAATAATAGTAAATAATAAAAATAACAAATCTGCCATCCTGTTGTAAGGGTCTTGTTTTCCATTTTGTTATTTGTAACTCATTGTTTGATTACTCTTTTCTTTTCCTTACAACTAATCTCCTTTCTCTCTCTTTCCTATTGTTTTGACCTCTCAGTCCAAAATCTGCCGCATTATTACATTCTTAATTACAATTTTGTCCTTATCTATTTACATTTCTATTTCTTAATTTCTATTTTCCTTTTATTCCATCTCTTTACTTTTATACTTTACAATATTAATCTATTACAAATTTTTCATCTCTTGTCCTGTTTAACACTTTTACTCTGTTTGCAAGGTCTTTCGCAAATTTTATAAAAATGCGGTGTCTCTTGTCTTGAATTTTCATATATTAGGTTAGTAAGGATTAGTAACAGTATAAGTCCTGTAGTCTCGTGACATGAAGAATAGGACTAAGGTAAGCCCTGACTGTAGTAAAAGGATTATTGAGTTCGTAGACTTTGAGGGTGGGGATCACTGTACATTGAGTGAGCCCGTGTCAGACATTTAAGTCATAGCATACTGTTTATGCTGGGGAGGGTACCAGCTTTCCTTGGGATTTTCTTAGCAGCAGTGCAAGAAGGCACCGGTAATTTCCGTACGAGATCTCTAACCCTTCAGCAATGCACTGAGGATGACCATTGACATAAATATACTATATTTTAGATCTAATGACTACTGCTTTATCTTACTAATATTGTTACTCTTCTATTTTTAACCTTTCCTTTGAATATACAGGACAATTTACTATCAAATACAATATATTTTCTTTCTTTTCTGGACCATAAGCTCTTTGGTCGCCTTGTAACCAAATCTGTATATGTAGTCAGAGATCTAGTTCCAGTCTTCTAATTATAGAATAGTAACTATTCTATAATTAACGTCGAGAAAAGTGATTTATTGGTAGCTGCTGTAGCGACTGATCTATTCATCAAGAGTGTTATTTTCTTCTACCATACATTCCCTATTGGTTTTCTTTAACTTTTATTTCTTTTAATGACCTCTATGATAACCGCTCTAGAGTACTTCAAGTATACACAACGACTGTCGTCTTCACTCATCAAAAACAAATATCGTTATAATCATCAGATGTTTTACTCCTATCGTTACGTGCAGGCGGTATTGCTATAAACAATTTATTCTTTTTTCATATGTCAGCACAATAAAGACTTTTTGATCCTGTGATTTTAACGGCTATCAAGGAAAACTCACCGGCAAAACACAACAAAATAAACTTTCACAGTCCGTTAACAAACTGCGCGGAGACGTCGGACGTCCGAGCTCCTAATTAAGTCCCCACTTGAAAAGGGTCCCTTTGTGGACAATATAAATGTGTCTAATACTACGGACATATTATTTCCGAGCCCCAGACCGCAGGGACCACAGGGGAGCTGAGGATTTTTCAACGGCCTCAACAACAAGGCAAATTGTTAGGACCCACGTGGAGACATTACGCAGTTCATTGTTCTATGTACCGCATTGATTAATATCTAGAATATAGTTTTGAATTCTAGGAAAACTTAATACTTTATATCAATACTCCTGAAACGTTATTTATTTAAACTTCATTGAAACTCCTAGAATTAGGCAATAGGCGGACTTAAAGCCTATTAGTATTCTTTACCAGTCAACCTGTGGGCGATACTGTGGTAGGTGAAGTGAGAAACCTAATGAAATATTGTTCGGGTTCTTATGTATATATTTTATTATTTATAATATGTATGTGTATGTGTATTAGTACATATTATAATGTATAAGTATATATGTCGTATGTATTGTAACGTAATTTATTAATATTTTTATACATTTTATAACAGTCCTTTTGTTTTAATTGCTTACTGCACCTACTTACCTCATCATATCTTTGCATCACCCAAGGTATACTGTAAGATAATTCCAATGGCATTAAATTTAGGTATAAATAAATCAATTTTATCTACTACAGTATAGCATTTTTTTCAATACAAAAAATAGTATATATGTATATCGAATTGAAAGATCTATATAATTTTTTAGATGTTATAGAAGTCCGCATAGAGTGATTGTTCAAATTATGAGCAACATAATCATTAGTCATGTAATTTTTATAACACTTTCTTTACAACCAATAGTATATATAAATTATTATTAAAATTTGCATTTTAATAATAATTTAGTCATACACCTAATAAGCTCAAAATTCTACAAAAATAGGTTTTAATTTTAAAGTCATAGATCAATTGAAAAAACTGTATTAGTTTAGCTGTTGCCTTAACACGCGAAGATTCCTATTACGATTCTAAGATTTAGGATAGATAAATATGTTATACTTAGGAAGATATAAGAATATTTTCTAACCCTCCTGACTATCATCATCAGGTGATATACGTCCACTGCTGGACATAGGCATCCCCTAAAAATGGAGAGATTTTGACAATCTCCTTACCTAGTGCGGTTTGGTTGAGAGCTTCTCGCTTGTTGATTAGCAGGCTGTTCCTGGAGAAATTGAGATTCTTTTGTTTTCCATGAGGTGTTATGTAAGACCTTACTACACTTACACCTCACTCCCGGGCTTGCTACCTACGTAATGTAATATATAACATGTTTGAATATACGGAGCTTCAGTATAGAGAAAATTAGTTATTGCTCAAGTCTAATATGGAATCGAATGAATTTATGAAATAAATTGAATCTTCTAGATTATCTCGTCCACCTTTCAATATGCTTCAGCCACTCGCACGGTCCCGGATATTCCAATAAAGCTAATTTACGTATAAGAGGCCCTCATAATTGCAACGCTTTGAGCTAAAATCAATCAATTACGAAGCAGAGAACATAACTATGGATATATATATAACGTGGGGCATCAGGACTCGATGGAAACCTGACTCCACAAAAGCATCTATAAAAAGTATATCATTCAACAAATTTTTATTTTGTAACGTTCTCCTTCGTATTGTGGGTAAGAGTCCTATCTTTCTATTTATTTGTTATTCTTTCTTTTCCTATTTTCCCTAACTTATCTATCCTTTCATTCTTTCTATATATCCCCATCTTTTGTCAACTTTCAAACATCGCCTCTCAATCCAAATTTGGCCGCATTTTACATTTTAAGTATTTTTACTATTTCGTTCTTTAATCTTTAACATTATATATTATTAGTTTTATTTGTTTTTATTATTCTTCTCACTATATCTTTGGCAAACTTTATAAATATGCGGCGACTTTTATCATCTTTAATAAAATGTTACTACTTTCACGAATAATCAAACTTACGATAAATAGAAGACCTTTTTTGGAAAAGTATACTTTTACGTAAAGCTTAGAAGAAAACACAATGTAAGTTGTACTCGCTTATACTATTCTATTTCCGTATACTTATATAAGAAACTTAAATAACTAAACTTGTAATCTTATTAGTCGGAATTAGTTCTTCTTTTTCTTTGGCAAACATATTATATGTTTGCCAAAGAAAAAGTTGTAAAACATAAATAGGTAACAAAGTATCCAAACTTGTAGGTTCTATAGATGGAAAGCTGCCGTAAAAATGAATTGTTTTTAATCTGTATTTAAAGCGAAAATTGTAATAAGACAGATGAAACAACAATTTCAATGGTTCTCCCAAAAACAGTTTAAGGGAATAAAACAGATCGGTAACAACAAATCGTTTATAGAGCGGCGCGAACAAAGCTACAGCCCGTCGCCGGAAGCAATTACTTTGTAAGGGGGAAGGCTTTTTAAATTTTCATATGGCAACCCTTAATGGATTACGAAATGTTTATCGACATTTCCCCCCAACCCCTATTTATATTATCCCACCTTCATTACAAATATGATTATATAAACATACATATATGATGTGTATGTAAGGTATTTGGTTGAAAACGTCAATTAATTTCATCGTCCACTACTAGACGTAGGCTTTCCCCAATAAGAGAGGGTTTTGGGCCGTCTCCCACCACGCTGACCTAATGTAGGTTTAGCTACATCGGTGACGTAGTTACCTGCCTCAAAGTTGTGTTTGGTAATACAATTTTCTTTTACATTATTCACTAGTCTATTACCGTCATGTTATAAATCTTCTGCCTCAACATCGTTTGCTGTCTTCTATTTGTCAGCATATACAAGTCAGTTCTGTCGCGTTACGTCATCTACGTCATCATCACTTAACACTATATCAAATTGTAAGGGAGGGAGGAGAGGGGTGTAAGGGATCCCACACAACAACTCACGAAACCCAAGCCATTCTCATCAACTCGGGCCAGCGTGGTGAGGGTCTAAATCCTTCTACTACTAGAAGAGTCCATATCAAATAGATTATGACCATATCAAATTGTAAATAGATTTTAGTTCTTCGTAGACAAAATAAATCTAAATTAAATAAACCCTTTCCTACTCATTATTTATTTAAAATCAGTTTTTGTTCCATTACTTATCCTTAACTTATTCATATAACAAGTTATAGACGTCGAAGACTTATCAAGGGCATTTGAGTCAGAATGAACTCAGTGGAGTTTGTACCTTCTTTTGTATATATCATTAGTAGTAACATTCTTTTCTTTTATTATTTTGTTATGGGATTTTTGCCAGTAGCAGGCATAGCAATCCCATTAAAACCTTTACACCGTTCACATATTTATAACTAACACTAAAATAATAATTACCTAACTGTTAATATCCTCCACCTTCTCCAAAGACATCAGGTCTTTAACGAGTGTGGATGTTGTATCCGCTGGTGCATTTTGGATCACTCCAACTTCTTTGATGTTAACATTATAAATATTTACAAAGGAAATTCTCTTTGATTTGTTGAGGTCATATTCCATCAGCGAATGTTGCAAATCCTCAATCTGATTACAATACTGACACATTTGCTAATCATTTCGTTTCATAAGGAATGTGACTAGAACGAAGTCTCAATGCCAACTTAATGCTGCCCCTTGATAGATTGCAATTTTCAAACCAGGGCACTTGGTATAGTACTGATCGTATGGTTTTATACCATATGCCGTTTACTTGAGATAATTTAAGGAAGTATTTTGACCAATTCTCGTAGCAGACATTTTTGTATCGCGGAATTTCAACCGGTAAAATTAGCGTAGGATAACCATTTTTAGTTACCAGTTTTGTTGTAACGTATAAGAGAAAAAATGAAAATACCTCTTCATTCCAACAGTTCCGCAGAGGTCTTTTTGGAAGCAAATTATGATAAATTTATGTGAGATAAAGCTATGCTCTATGAGGGAAGCTAAAACAAGGATCACTAAATGGCTCTTTATCCTATGATTTAACTGAAAAACTACTAGAAAGTTTATTGTAATATAATATGAGTTTGTATAATATTTAGCAATTTATTTATCCATAGGTTATATAAATTATTATATTTGTGTTATGTATTATTTATTTATATATATTTAACCTAACTAAAATATTTGAATGTCTACTAGTTTTAAGTCAAGCGATATAAGTGCCTACAGGCTTGCCTAATATGGGACCATAGGTAATCAAATGTTTGGTATCTTCTTTTGGTCATAATTAAATAAATATATATAAGACGGCAATTTTTATATATTATAAACAAAATAGTTTTTTTGTAACAAGAACATTATTGTTACAACAACACAATTATAAACAAGTAAATACAATAGTAAAGTCTAACGTTACACTTACTGATAACAAGAGACAAGACATTTAATTTAATTAATCGTTATGTTGTGTCTCTAATCTTAATTTTAGTCAAACTTTGTGTCCAAACAGAAAAGTTTATATGGAATTATTGTCTCATGGTTATGACTATCACTAAGTATCATAGATTAATTAATTTAGTCTGCAATAAACATATCTATAAATATTAAAGGATTGTTGAAAAATGACGTATTGAGCTTAATTCTTATAGAGTTAAAACTGTTAACATATATGTTTTTTTTTTAATTGATTAAGGGTCAATGCTTGAACACGATCCAACCTGGTGTTAAGTGGTGATATGGTCTATGATTGTAAAGCGCATTGACCCAGTAAGTGCCTATTCACTCTTGCTTATTCACACTATTTATTGAGAAGAATTTGAGAGAGTTATGGTTTATAAATACAAAACCTTTTCAATGTGAACGTAGATAATATCTTACTGTAATAGTTTTATAGTAAATCGTGAAGTATACGATTCGCATTTATATGACGTGACGTCACCATTAGCCCGCCTCTACGCCGCTACATACATAATTTTCTCATTTCACAGGTAGCCGCCTCCAGCATCGCGCCGTAGACGGAACAGATTAAATAAGGAGTTATGAAGACTCGCCTACGGAAAATGACGGAATTTCAATTCTCAACGATCACTACACCATCGTTCACTGCTTACGAAATGAGAGATTCATATTGAATACTGAAACTGGTGATAGATTATCTGATACGTTGAAATGTGAAGTTACATCACGAATATGACTCTACTTCTGTGACGTGAAGGATTCAAATTTAAATGGATAATTGTAAAGTGTAAAGGAAGCCGGTGATCGAATAATTGGATAAGAGTGAAGTGTGATAGTGATTTCAGTGGGTGATATAATGAAGTGAGAGCATGGGCTGCCACTTGGGTAAACTTGCTGCTTCGGAGCGACGTGGCAACAGCTCCGGCCCGGCGGTGACTGACGGCCCGCCTCCGGCCACCGACCCTCGGCTTCCGCTGACTGCCAAGCAGAAGTACTCCATGCTGGCATCATGGAAGGGCATCTCCAGGGCGATGGAGAAAACAGGCATATGCATGTTCATCAAGTACGTATACATATATTACAACTAAATCATTTATTTATTTATTCCTTCTTACTAGTGTAAAGGTTTTTTTTATAACAGCTAAGAGGCAAACGAGCAAGACGGGTAACCTGATGGTAAGTGATTCACCGCCGCCCACGGTCACCAGCGACGCCAGTGCGTTGCCTACCCTAAAAGAGCATAAGGGGTGGGGAAGGAAAGGGAAAGAGAAAGGTCACAGAGGGTGAGGAATTGTGGGACAGGGAATAAAAAGACAGGAAGGGGCCAACTGATAATCATTCCCACGCGCAACGCAACAGTCCCTAAAAAATCTGTTGCGATACGTGTAGTATAATGAAAGTGCCAGTTGATATTTGGGCCCCGATTTGGAGGGATAAGGGTGGTGGGGCTCTCACTCACCAGTCGAAACACGGTGGCCTCTAGGAGGCCCCCACTGATTTTCTGTGAGAGGGTAATGTTTCACCGATCGATCCTGCCCACCTACCTGCTACAGCTAACTGCAGACATGGATCTACTACCGTTATGTATACATAATAATTTACGTGACATACGCTTCACAAACTTATATTAGTTATAGCTAATGAAAATAAGAGGGGGGTAGAGATATTCTTACACCTAGTGTAAAGCTTGTAAGAAATGCCATTGGCATTATCTTACACTATACCTTGAGTGGTGCAGTAAGCAATTAAAGTTAACGCTGTGTGATAATACATATGAAAATAATATTAAATTGTATCACAGTACACACACATCATTAAATTAGACACATAAAACAAATGTAATATACTTAATATAGATATATTAATAATACATAATATACTCATACTTATAATAGTATATAAACATAAGTATATCGGTACGTACAAATTTATTTATGAGAACCCAATCATTACTTTATTTAAGAGAATTTCCTGGACTTTTGATTTAAAGATATTCCGATTGGTAACTTCTGATTTTGAGAGGCAGCGCATTACAGAGAAGAGTACATTGGATAAAGAAGGAGGAGTAGATAATATCAGAAGTGTGCGAAGGACATAAAAGAAGTTGGTTATTAGTTGATCGGAGATTTTTACCGTGGTTAGAGCCTAGAAACGTAAAATAAGAGGAAGATTATCAAAACTGTTACACAAAATTGTTTTTGTGGCTACACGATTACGATTTCTTTTTACACTATACTAATTTTCAATTATTTTTGTAAAAATACATATCAAAGAACACAAAGATATTGTTTATTACATCCTATAGTATATATCTTGAACATACATATTTTTTTTATTCAATTAAACTAAAGCTCTTTGAAGTACTTTCTTAATAGAGCTTACATTTCCTTTCAGAGAAAACAACTTAAATTATACTTTAAAGAAAATATTCTTTTATTGTTTCTGTAGATCCTTCTGTAGTCCGAAGATTTAATTATATAAAGCAATGATAAAAAATATCTTTCAAGTTATCAATGTTTGATCGATTTTCTTCTAAGAATACATACATAAAGAAGTATCATGTTTAGTGACACCTGTTTTAGGAATAATTGCAGATAAATAATAGTAATTGAAGATTAGATCCTGAACTCTGATTCCATCACCTTCAAATGTTCAATTACCAACAGATGATGACAATGATTTTTAATTTAGCGTCAAGTGAAAGTGAACTCATCTTCCTTAATAATGTATTCAATATAAATGCTAACGAGTTTCCCCGAAAGCTCAAGTCACGGGGTGATGAGAGATTTGTTTAAATTAACTTATAATTAGGGCTCATTTGGTATTAAGTATAAGTTAAATGTTACTTATAAGGTTAAACAGTCTACTTAGCTTTGAAGTAGTAGTATTATATTTCAATTATCGTGCTTCAATCTGTAGCTATAAATATTTATTTACAGTTCAGTTTATATTAGTAATAATTCAAATTAATGGTGGTAGTGGTATGTTTATACCACCACACCACCACCGTCTCCTACTACGTTATAAGTTTCAATACTGTAATAGTTTTATGGTTTTATTCCACTACAGTAAATCACACAATGGCACTTTCTTAACCAACAAATAATCTAACTGTTGGTAGGTAACAACGCAGCTTCTATTTCTACCCCCAAATAGTAAAGTGTAACATTACTGTGTCCCAGTTTGAAGCTAGTATGCTAGTAAATATTACTAATGTAACGAGTCTTAACATATCACAACTCAAAATCAAGAATGCAATGTGGTACTGTGTATACCATCACCACCAATGAGATGTTATAAGCAAACGAATCACTTAATTAAGTGACCGCCTTGTTCACATCGTAGAGTAAAAAAATCTTAATACTACTATCTAATACATATGTTTGTAAATTACTGAACGAGATATATATCTATATGAAGCGCTTTATAATACTACAGAAATGTATACATTTTTATATCCTCTGATGATGAAGGGCTTCTTTAAAATGAAAAATTTACCATTCACACCACCCTCAGCATGCTGGTCGGTGAATCCAGTATCCTGGTAATCATCATAAGGAAAACTACTTACTTTTTTTAAAAGTTTATCTTTACTTTAACATACGCCGAGGGTTTGAGAGGTTGTGGGAATATTTCAACACATCTCTCGCATTATAAAACTTTCTTTTTTAGTCTTTTGGCTAATCCAAAAGACTCCAGGTCCAAAAGATATCAAAAGACTAAAGGTTAATACCAGTTCTCTTTGCTTAACATTACAATAATAAATAATTTCATCTGTGTTCATGTTTAGTACTTGAAATTCTTTAGTACTAATAACTCAATTGGCTGCCGATTTGTCTTCGCAGGAATACTCATATTCTTTATATTGTACTTTATACAATATTAGTAGTTGCTTGTTGCATTCCCTACTAAAACAAAAAATAATAAAATTAAATTCAAAATATATATATATCAAATATATAATAACTATATATATATGTAAATATTAATTTGGCATAGCTTCCCATTCTGCATGAACACAGGCGAAGAAAGGGAAGATATTACTAGGTTATATAGCATATCTCAGCCATTAAGTTCGAATAGAAACTTACTGTTCTGCACAGACGCACGCCATGAAAGGGAAGATATTAGTAGGATTACTACTACTTCTTTTTAAATCGTTAAATTTCAAGGCTAAGGCGAGAGGCCGCGTAAAGCAATTTACGACTAAGAACAATAACAGAATGTAGTCACTTAGTCGGAGTTTCAAATAACGCCTGGAGCAAGACAACTCAGAAACTCATTAGACTGCGCTGATCTGAACTGAGTAAGAAAGCCTTCGGTATATTCATTAAAAATTTTAATTACTTTACGTTCAACGTTAATTAAAGTATACACAGCAGTAAATAATGTTTGGTTTTGATTTTATAAGATGAAACGGGCAAGTAGACTTGTTTAAGATGGTATACACAGCACATGTTAAGTCTCTTTACCCCAGTAATTTCATTAACTTACCCTTCAAACTGTAAGAATGTTTAAACTTTACTATTTGGCAGTAATGGTGACCTACCAACAGTTATGTCAGTCATCATTACCTCAGCTTCTACATATAAAACTTCAGATGAGAACTTCGATGGACATATTATTAAACTACAATGATGTAAAGATGCTGTGTATATCTTAATTAGTTCCATCACCAGCTAAAAACTTGGAGTAGATTATCCATTGGAACTATATCCTTTTACCATTGATGGATGATCAAAGTCTTTTAATATACTAAACTTGGACATTAAACGCAAAGACGTACCGTCTTGTGCTTGTGATCCTAACATTGAAGAAAGTATTATGCACCTTCTTATAGATTGT
>DWLS01006857.1:0-11258 GCA_018246255.1 Pachliopta kotzebuea | reverse complement strand
CATCGATCACATCTTCACTTAACACCAGGTGGGATAGTGGACAAGCATTAACCTATACATAAGTAAAAAAAAAAAAAAAAGTTAGATATGATCGGGTTGTTGTGTCCACCTCTCTTTAGTTCGCATCAGCTTTGTAATTATTCTACACAAATAACTTATAACGTATAACAGTTCTATCAAAAGTATATAAAGATCTTTTTTTTATAATAATTTAAGTACGTTTAAAATACTATAGTGTAAAGTGGTATCAATGTCGAGAGTTTAAAAGATGTGAGCAACATAACAGGTAGCTATGTAGACACATGTAAAGAGATCAGTGCTGCAAGATAAACAAGTACTGTCGCGAAACTGTTAAACAAAGCATTGGCTTCATTCCAACCGTGCAATTGAACACGAATTCTTGGCGTGTTTGAAACTATTTTTGGCTGAAAAAAATCCGACTTTTACGCTTTACAGCGTTTCACATAAACTACAGACCGGGTGTAAAGTAAAAATTTAAGCAATTTCTAATTGTTTATTATTAACAATAAAAATATAAGTTTTAATTTGTAAGAGTAAATAATGTTTCTCTTTATGTCGTATTTACTCAAGACTGAGGGTCATCGTGTGCAGTGAAACACACGACGGCTCTCTTGTTAGTTACAATGGATAGGAAATTGCTAGTCCGACGACGGATGGTCATGACATATCTATGTAGGTT
Organism: Pachliopta kotzebuea; assembly: GCA_018246255.1. NCBI lineage: Eukaryota > Metazoa > Arthropoda > Insecta > Lepidoptera > Papilionidae > Pachliopta > Pachliopta kotzebuea. The sequence continues at coordinate 10,558 of DWLS01006857.1, read as the reverse complement.
TCCTCACGATGTTTTTATTCACCGTCAGAACACGTGATATTAGTTGATGTTACATTAACTGAACATAAATTGAAAATTTCATTGGTGCAGGCTGTATTCGAACCCGGTACTTTCGGAGTGGGAAGGCCGGCGTTCAAACCACTAGGCAGTTAATAATGTTTACAGCAGTTAAATATAAGTTAAACTAATTACATGTAAAGCACAATAAATGCTTTGATTTTATCTTGTCACCTCTTTTGTATAGAAACTAGAATAAAACTCAACAATAATTTTAAATCAAATAATAATTTATTTCATTTATACCAAAAAAAACCACATACAAAATAAATTTTCTTTTTTAACTTTTAATAGATTTGGATATATAATACTCTATATAAAGAATAACAAAAAAAGCGTTGTACTAAAACCTCCATTTAGTTCTCGTTTAAAAAATGTAGGTTAACTACATTAAGTAACAAGCATTTCTAACTTAAAATACGTTACCCCATTCTCTTGTAATGATGTACTAATTTGTTTATAATTTTATTCATAATAATAAAATGTTATTACTGGTGAAAGGCTTCATTGCCGAAGGCCGTCTACGACAGTACCACCGCAGTTCCTAATTCTAGCGCCAAGTAGTAATGTATTACTATGTTCCGGTTTGAAGAATACTGTAGATGTGCTAGTTAAATTACTGGGGTAAAGACACTTAATACCTTACGTCTCGATAGGTATATAATGTGCACTGTATACAATCTTAACCAGTACAAATTGTTATAGGCAAGCGTATTACTTACCATCAAGTGAACGCCTTGCTCGTCTAATCGCTGAACCTAATAAAAAATAATAATAAAGTGCTCACTAAACCAATAAAAAAAATTGTTATTTCCTGAACAATCGGTATGGAGTATCTTTGTGAGTAGTTTTACTTACTATTTCAGGCACTGTAACACAAAATGGTTCTTTATCTGACCGCTTCAATGGGCCACAGCCGCTCAATTTAACAGCTTTAATGACACTATTATGTACAATAAACTTTACTGGGTATTGTCAAGTGTATTTATTTTAGTAATATTTATCTAAGCGGAATGGCAACATTAAATTTACCGAGAATAGACTTCAATTTACGTTGCGTTATAATGTTAACTATAATAGCGGAGCTGATGCTGCCGAAAGCGCTTCGTTAGTTGCAAATTGGCAGTTGATTACAATCATATACGTGACTAGTTAAACCTGGCAGACCTTCTCCTGCTTATTTTTGGTGCCAAGAGAAAACTTAAAGTACACCTTACAAATTACAACGTTTTAAAATAGATGAATCTTAACATAAGTAATATTACTGATTATTTAATGACTGATTTTTCTTCAACAAAAATAGCTTATGATATGTTTTTATATCATAAGTTGACTTATGAATATCGTCATAAAGAGTAATATTATTTCCTATCGTATATATGATGACGTTGAGGAGGAAACGATTCCTCTCTTACTAACGGACATCCCAATTTCTTCTTTCATTCATCGCCCAAAATGAGGAAGACCATACTTCTTTATTTATTACAATTCTTCTGCTACATTTTTACTTATTTTCTAATATAATTTTGCTTATATCTCTTACAATCTTTCTTAATTTTAAATCCTGTCCTTTTTTTCCCAATTCCTTTTTTCTTTTCTTAACCAACTCTTTGATGATTTGTTAGCGCTTATTACATCTGTTATAAAATTTTTTTGCAGAATGATAACACTATTTGACGACTTCGGTCTTCACTAATCAATCAGTCAATTTACAGGTTTTACAATGGTAGATGATAAGACAGCATAAGTATTAAATAATGTAAATAAAAGTTTAAAAAGCCCTGAATAATAATATCAGGGCAAAGCAGAAAAAACATTTTTCCTAAATTAATTTATGTATTTTAATAAGAGTGTAAACTTTTGTTGTTGAACATTTGCAGTCTGTAGTAGTAGCTGTATTCTTATCAAAGTTAGGTCGAAATATATTTAGTAGTTTTAGAGAAAGGCCAACAGTAAAAATTTCTTTCATTTAATATGAATTTAATAATTAATGAATAGATAATCTTCTTATATTATTTCTTATAATTAGAGAGTTTATTTACTCTTCGAAATGGATGTACCAGATAGTAAATAAATAGGGTGGATATAACACTAAAGATCTTGCTTGTTTTATAATAACCCATAAAAGAAAAGTATTACGAGGAAACCGTATTTATAACCTATAAAAAACATTATTTATTTTTCTACTCCTTTGTGCTTCATTTATACCAGACTGTAGATATTTATTTATTTAATATTTTCTTCTTTAACAAAATGATGTAGAACTAAAAGTAATGAGATACTGGTTAAGATCTATATATAATAAATACAGAATCATATTTCACTGCGTTGTTTTTAACTTCAGAAGATTAATCTCATTATCTCGATGTGTAATATTATCCATTTAACATATAAAAAGAAATACTTAAAATTTTAATTTATTGTATACAAAGTAGAGATATGTGATAGTGCTTACATTCGCCCATGGAAGTCTTGACATTTTGAACACTCTTAAGCTTATCTACTCTTTTCTTTAAGTTAGAATTAGGCATTGAAGCGTTTTAAAAGTGGAAACAAGTACACTGAATACACAATCTTCACGTGTCATTAAATTTAGTGTTTAGGTAAACGCTAAAAGTTAGAGCTCAAACGTTAGCTTGTACCAGCTTTGGCTAGGTACCAAATAATAAAACTGTGTATGGATTTGTGAATACAATATTTTCAAAAATTGGCTTCGTCTATAATTACTTCAACTTATCATGTTTATTGCTTATATCCGTTAGCAATAAAATAACTTCAGCTTTTATCTAGTGTTAGTTCGTTTTCTAGTGTATGTAATATGATTGTTGTCGGATTGTTACAGATTGATAATGTTCATGAAAATATATATCGAATTAAATTTACTTACAGCATTATCTAAATAATTCTTTTCTCAAAATCAGCTAAAGAATTAGTTCTTAGAAAATTTCCTTGGTAAAGAAATCTATTGATTGAATTGTAACTGTGTAGAACTTTGTACTACACGGGAAGTTTGTTATTTGCTGGTTCGGTAAAGTTAGATTATACGACTATAACATAAAAACATATAAAAAGCGTTTGGATGGTAAAACAAACGCTTAAATTTAAACCAAATGAAAAAAGCACTAAAAAATTTAGTTAACAATCGTGTTCTTCTTAGCACTGTATTGTCTTAACACTGTAGTTTATAAATTGTAGATGTTGCCAATGATGACTTTGGGTATTACAAAGCCTGATGAAGTCTCAAAATTAGCCAAAAAGTAATGGCTAAGCTAAGATTGGTGTTTGGGGGAAATTAGGAGTTCTGTAGAATAATATGGTCACTCTCACAAACTTCAATGAATTGCCAGACTTATAGAGCAATGGACTGGGTAAATACATGTCGAAGAATTGACAGCTGATGGGAGAGGAAGACAATCGAAAGGCATACTGACCGATGTGCCGGTAAGCTCTTTTTTAAAAGAATTTGAAAAAAATCGGTCGATCGATAGGTCTTTGGGAGACACCAAAGTCCAGCAGTCAACTTTTATCGGCTCATGATGACGACGATTTATAGTTATTCTGTGTTAATATGAAAGTACTTTAAAAAAAATACAATTAAGCTAACCGACTCAGTATGATTTTTTCATAAAACTTGAAGAGTGCTTTAAGCAAGCGCTTTTATTTATAATGGACTTGTGGCGCGGTGAAGCTGAGAGAATCACAGAGAAAAAATTGTCTATTATGATTTTATTGCATAAAATATGGTAACAAACAAAAAGAGTTTATCTTCAAAAGCGATCACTTGCAGGCCATTATTGGGACGGAATAAAGTAAAAACAACCAAAAAAAATGGCGATGCTGGAAATAGTTTAGCAAAATAAACCTTTCGCGTGTTTTTAATCTAGAATGAATCGAATAACTATTTGTATCGCTTTTGTATGTTTTAAAACGTTTAATCGCTTTTATAAGTTTCTCGGTTTACTTTAGTCATATAAACATATGATATCTTATCCATGGTACTTTCAAGTCAATGGACTTATCAGACTACTTACTGACTATCGAGGGAATTGTCATAGGTACAAATTTTACATTACCTTGTCTTTCTCTCAGAAGAAAGACATCTTTTTAATATTTAGAGAAAGACAGACCAAATTAACCTAGTACCGACCGCTTGGAAAACAAGCGAAAGAGACACAGAAAAGTTATAAAAGAATGGAAGACGAGGGAATGTAAGAGGAAAGAGCATTGTAAACAGGTGTAAAAAATAAGGGAAACAAAGAAAAGAGGAAATTAAAGACAAGAGTAAATAAAATCACTCTTTGCAGAGGAACGACAAAAAAGAATCCAAAAAGACGACACGTGTTTCGTCTTATTACCCGGGGTTCTACCTTATATCATTAGAATATGCTGGAATTGCTTAAGAACTAATTTTCGTGATTTCGTCACAAAAGTCATGAGGTCGATTCTTAGTGAAATTTTTCGTTTTTACTTTTTTCACTGTCTACAGTGATAACTTTGATCTTTCATCTACTTAACGGGAAGAGCTATTGACTTTTTAAATCAGATTTCTCGTTTACTTTTCCTGTAATTAATTTTATCCTGTGAGAGAATTTATATAGCTCTTCCAGTTTTAAAGGTACAAGCGTTCCGGATTACTTAAGTCAGCATATTAGTCTCTTTTTTGCTGATGCAATCAGGTGTTAGAGACTAAAACTGACTGACTGATAGAGCTTTTTGTTGTAAATTACATGATAGTGTATATATAATGAAGTAAATAAATTTATACATTACAATAAATATAATGAATCGTTGCGAAGTAGGCGTGAAAACTTAACAATAGTAAACCAGTTTTCAACTGAAAGGAAATACGTTAGTTCGATCGTGCACATCTTCAAACGAAGCCTATTATCAACCGTGTACTTAACTGTATCCTACGCATAATATAACTTAATGTCAAGTTAAAATGTCATTGTATTTATGAACATAGATATAAAAAGGTTTAGCATATTTTAAACGAATCATTTACTTTTTGAACAAAAGTCTTTTTTTAGATGTGAAAGAAGTGCCAAGTTTTAAGAAATGCTATATGTTTGTAGTTGTAGGAATATAGAGATATACTTTCTATATTTTTTACATATATTCAGAAACATTATTATACTAATAATTAAAAAATCTTGTTCCAAGTTTTTTAAAAAAGAAGCGTAAATCCGAGAATAAATAAAACATCCTCACAAGTAAACTGATTGTGCAACAAAACTTTGCGAAAGCACAAAGCTTAGTTAGCTGTTAAGTTAATTAAACCTTAAGTCACAAGGAAGTTAAACGGTGGGTTAAGTATTTCATGTTTTCTAAGCATTAATAAGTGGAAATTACATAAGCATGTTAAATGTTAACTTTAAAAGTAAATATTCATTGTAGATAGTTCTAAGTAAATGAATGTGAGAAGACAATTTACTATAATTAAGTAGCAATATTGTTTAAGAAAGTACTACTTAAATTGCGTTTATTGTTGCTAGTTAATTCGTTGCTAGAGTGTTTCCATAAGAAGGGTAGGGAAGCTATAGAATTTACATAAATAAAATATGCTTTCAAATCTTCAGTTATTATTTATAAGCTCGATAAGCCTCCTCTTAGAAACATTTTGTTATAGCGTCATAGAGCACTTTGTAATTACTTTGCAGATAAAGTATGCCGCTGTTCTAATAAGGATGCGATTATGTACGTTAATTAAAACTGTTCAAAGACAAAGACACTAATAAACATTAATAAAAAGTCATCAACTACAACATGGTTAATTTTTTTAGTTACTTTTATAAACACAATACTTTAACATCAAGGAAATAAAGACGTGAAAGTGTAACAGCACTTTGCGAGCTCGCTCTTTAATTCCTCTACATCTTAAATTGTTCTGCACTTTAAAGGGTACTTTGTTTCCAACAACAAAGTTCTGAAGTTTTATTTCACCTTGGATTAAAGAGTAATGGTTTATATACTCCTTCCTGTTAAAAAATAATAATTTTTGATTACAATAATATATAAATTTGTAACTTTACATATGTCATGCGCAACTCCTCTTGCTTTTGGTTAGATAATTTTGCGTTTACATTGATTTACTTTCCAGATTAGTTTATTGGAAGAAACTAACACTGGAGATGATCTACTATCTATCAGATGATTTACATTAGGATAAACCACTGATGAATATTATACATTAATAATCATTGTTTTCGCTGAAGTATAATGCTCCAGTATTAATGGTGTACTTATATTAATATATTGTATTATTACATCTTACTCCAAAAAAAATATATATAGAACGGCACTATGCTTATAGATATTCTTTTAAAATACAATAGGGAAACACTTGTTCTTAACTACAAATTATGTTAAGTAACTCTGAGGAGGTATGGCTCTAAAATCAAAACAGAGATCACTGTGATATAACTGCTACAGATAGCTTGTAATTAAATGAAATAGTATTCCTTCAATAATTCTCACTTGTTGGTAGTTCCAAATATTTTTTTTTCATTTTAAAGTATAGCATTAAACAAGTCTGTTATATGATGTAATTTGAACAGCGTTAAGAGGTCGAAATTTACATGATCATAAGGCCAACAACCCTGTACACACTGAAACCAATTTGTCTTGTCATCCTTTTGAAATCAATCAACAATGTACTTAAGAGAATTAATCAATCATCATGTTTAGCAGCGATAACGCCTTACTACTTTACGATCTTCCGGTTGCGAGCTTGACTCTTGTTAAAGTTAATAAATATGAGCTTTAATTGTTTTCGTTACTAGAATTTAGTTTGCAAGGAGAAAATTACGTAGTGCTGAAAACCCCTTTACAAGGTAGAAAATAAACTATAACTAACAGAGGGTGTATATTGGCTGAAGATGATGATTCATAACATTTTTTTTATAGTATTTAATTATAGATTTTATGAAATAAAATTTGACTTAAAGTGACCTTTAATTTCAAAGCCTTATCATAACGTAAATTAATTTTTTAATGATTGTTATGTTAAGTAATTACATTTAGTTGTAAAAAAACCGCGAAGCGTGAAAAATGAATTATTTTTAGTATATCTGTTACTATGTTAAATGCAATGATTACTTCAATGTATATCATCATCATCATCATCATCTCAGCCTATCGCCGGGTCTCGTTGGATGCAGGTGGCAATGGACCGGTCGCGCTGGAAATCTATTGGAGAGGCCTGCGTTCAGCAATGTATATATCATAATTGAATAATATTACCTAAGTTGTAGATTACATAGAAGATGAATTAAGTTAATATAGGCTTAAAAAAAATTAAGTGACCAAAAAACTGTAATTTTAAAGAAAGAAAAATCACAAAGGAAATACAGAGATATCCGTCGCAACAATTCATAGCTAAAGATCTTACTAAAAAAAAATATGAAGAAAACAGCTATTATTACTTCATTTCTTTCTCTTCACGACTATTAATTTAGTTAACGATAACTTGGAAGGCAAAAAATTTTTTTGTTATTTATAAGCGAGTAAAGCAGCAAAGATTTTACTTATTACTTACTAGATAATTTTTTGCTTATAACTTTTAAATGTACAAAACGATGATTAAGAAAAGTACTAGCACAATTTTTAAAGTACTTTTTTGAACAATTAATAGTAATTACTTTTTTCTTTTAAAGTAACTATTACAAAGTTATCATTATTTCTTTTAGCGTTTACCTTAAAGTATTTATTCTCGTCTTTATTGACAAATCCATTACTGTCACAGTAAAGTTTTTGTTACTCAACCGAATCCCTGTTTGTCTCTGTCGACCTGTTTTGTAAATTTGTTACCTTCAGATTAAGTATTTTCTATTGTTTTATATAAGTTAGAAATAAAAGTAAGAGCTCTACGCTGTAACGTGTAGTGAAATTATGTTAGTAAGTTAAATCATTCTTACCATCATCATCACTATTTACAATTTATTCCGCACATTTATCCGGGTCTGAGCTAGGATTTAGGTCATCGTCTTTCCGTGACTTTTACTAGATTTTGAATTCATTTGCTATCAGAAAACATCGAATAAAAACTTAATACACCTTAGTATGTTTTTCGCATGAAAAATACTTCATCCCTTTAGAGAAAATAATATGGTATTTTTGTGGTCTTACTAGCTAAGACACCGTTAAAATTCTCGTTGTAATTACTTACATTTCTAATTTTCAAATATTTTCTTATCCGGTTTATAAAAGATTTTTTCATTCGATGTGGATAAGATTCGAGCGAGTCATTCACCAAATGGTAAGTATTACTGCCACCATCATAACAACGTGGCTCTAGTTAAGGTGTTATACAAAGCACCTCTTTACTCTTCGCCTTGAGACATAAAGTATTAAGTCTCGCCACCTCAGTAATTTTACTAGCTTACAACGCTCTTAAAATCGGAACTCAGTAACATTTGCACAGTACTGTTTGTTGGCTGCAAAAAGAGGTACAGTGGTATCTATCTAACCGGCAACAGAGACCGCGAGTAAGATTTGAATCCGTAAAATAATGAGTGTGCCTAATAAAATACTATTTTACACACATTAATACCGTTCCCATGAATATTAGTAAACTTTTAAACTGTACATTAGGCAGCTATTCACTAGCCACGGTGGATTCTGTCAATACTTAAACCGTTTCAAGTGTCCGGAGAGCCCATCGTGTATATGTGATGACGCTGTGGAGGTAACAGTTCCTCACTTGCTGAGTGTCTTATCTCTAGGATGTTACGGTATGAATTTGAAAAGGAAACTGACGTAAGAATCCTTACCGATAGTTTAAAGGACTTAATAAAATGTAAATTAGTTAGTAATAAGTTTATAATGTCAAAAGATGTATACTATGGTAAATAATAGAAATAAGAAAAGTAAATATGACTATACACTTATGCGCGTACAATATCTGTAATGGGAGATAATAAAATAGCATAAATATTAGTTAATGTAAATAAAGGGTTAAAAGAGCACTGGAAAATAATATGAGAGATGACCCAAAAAACTTCATTAGTATTTTATACAAATAATAGGCTTAACGCTTAGAATGTACAAATCGACGTCAAATTAAATATGCAACAAAGAAACAAAAATAATGACTCATTCTGTGTATGTGGCTGACTATGTAGGGGTGCCTCAAAAACTCCTGAACGACCTTGGCCTGGTTCTGATGGAACTGCCGCTTGGCATGTTGCCAATAGTCCTACAAAGACAGTTATGCAGTCAACATTACAAATTTATTTAGCAGTAAAATGAAGATTTATTATACGCCCCTCTTTGTTTGCCTACTATGAAGGCTATTTCCTCAAAAATATTATGGCAGTTAAAACCATCGTAAGAAACTGTAGATGCTGAGTAAAAATTTGTCACAATTCAATTTTATTATGTACGATATTATTTCTGTTAATCCAGAAAACAGTATTTATATAAAGAATTGTATGTATAAGTAAGTATATATGTAGCATATTATGATTATAATTATTTTTTAAGCTCTGAATATAACTTACAGACTTCATCTACCATAGCATCTCCCATCTCTTATGTTTAGATATATAGAGAATATCCATTGATATTAAGTCCGCCTAGTGGATCCTAATTGTAAGTGTTTCAAAAAAGTTTTTTAAATAAGTATAATAAATAATTACTTTATTATGATAAAGTAATTATAACGGCTGTATGCAGCCGCCTTCAAACGGAAATAGATGTTTGCATGTTACTATTTGTAGGCTGCAACTGAAGCTGATGTGGTATCTAACTAGTTTTTGGTAACGCAAAATTATCATCAGTAAATTGTTTAAACAATTAAATATCTGATCAATTGCATTATTTATAAATATAAATATATCAAAGATCATTCAATATGTTCAAGGCTGATTGTTTTGTATGGACAATATCAATACCTAACTAATCAATTTTGTTTGCTCCGTTTAACGAAGATCCTCTTAAGGAGCACACAATGTTGTTTATTTTGATAACCTTTCATTTTCTCAGTATACAACAAATAAATACAGTAAATAGCCACTCCACTCAATTATCTGAAGAAACAATAACGTTTATTTATTATTACTATAGTTTATAACTATTTTATTATATTTAAACTTTAAATGTTTTCTACGACAACAGATTTACAAAACCAGAGTTGTTATTAGGTAGGCGAGGGTTATAAACATCAATAATTTTTTTATTAATTAACTAATTTATTTATTTATTTTTACATCTCGTGTAAATTTGGACTTAATGCTATTGGAATTAATTTGCAGTCTACCTTGGGTGGTGCAGAGGTATAATGAGGTAGGTAGATGCATTTAGCAGTTAAAATAAAAAGAGTGATTATGATTTCTGTCAAACTTCCCATTGTGACTATCCCTTTCTTCCATTTGATGATAATTATGTGACCAGGTCAATAAATGCTTTACTTTTATAGTATTTTTAATGTTTATATTTTAGCCATTAGTTAATTTTGATCGTCTCGTCTAGGACCTTACTCTACGTTGTGTTGTTTATAGTA
>DWLS01006856.1:0-11258 GCA_018246255.1 Pachliopta kotzebuea | reverse complement strand
GGTATGAGTAGATCATTTATGAACAGCAAGAAAAGAGTTGCAGAGAGAACGGATCCCTGAGGAACACCAGCGTTGATCGGCATAGGTTCGGATGAACATCCGTCGACAACTACGCGGAGGAGTCGATTACTCAAGAAATTCTTTACCCAGTTGACCAAAACGGCTGATATACCGTACGCAGGAAGCTTGCTTATTAGGCCGTCGCGCCAGACTTTGTCAAAAGCTTTCGAAATATCCAGGGAAAAAGCTAATGATTCTCCGTTTCCCTCGAGAGCTTCGACGCAGAGGTGTGTGACATACGCATTGATATTAACTGACGGCAAAAAAAAAGTTTGTAATTCGCGGCGCTTTTATATACAAGGTCATGTAACCTTTTACCATGCAGTCTGATTTTAGTCTTATTTTTTATGGAAAGAGTGTTATGAATGAGATTTGAAAGTCCTTAACAGGTAAGAATGTTTATGAGTCTGTCAAGTTTTGTTGGAATAGTGCTTCTTTGGTGATCTTATTTATTTAAAGGAGATACCTCGAAGTTGTTCCCCTAGGAATAAAAATACTTTTACCGTAAAGATAATTTTTTAATTTTTCTAAATTATTATTAAAAATCCAAAAATAATTTTTAGACCACATATGAAACGATTTTTTGTTAATTGTCCAGGTTTTTCGTAAATATATAGAGTCCAAATTTTTCAAATTTTTCATAATATAATTCTAATGAGGTACATATTCTTATATATAATTCAGTGCATCATCTTAATAACAAGAGTTTCCATATTTATTGTTCATCGCAAACCTGCCTGCCAGTCCCCGACGGCAGTGTTGTAGATATAAGGTTATAAAGCCCGTAGAATACTCAATACATGCTTTTAAAATTTCAATACAATCAATGATTGCACGTTTCAAGTAAACTTTTAATCATACAAAACTATTTTACGGTAACAGTTGTCGCTAATGACATTTCCATCCTGATACTGTTTTTTTGTCTGGATCTTGACTAAAAAAAAAATTTATTGATCAAACATTGTTAACACATCAGAATCTCTCCAAGTGTTATGACAATTAATGGCCGACATTGATAATTTATATTACCACATGTTCCGCTAGCTCATTTGCCTGAATTTAGTATAACATAAAACACAATCACAACAAATGTGACGTATTCACGCAAAAGGCCACAGACGTTATGAATTAGATGCTTGAATAAACATACTGTAAAAGCCTATCATGAGTAATATTCTAGTATTACCATAATGCTTAGTATCGGGAGGAACGTGTGTTGGTACAGAGTATACAACGACATAACTAACTAATAACGAGACATTTTAAAGTTAGTGTTTTGCTGTCTCTTAGGCGGTAAGCCATTTATGCAAATTTGATAATAAACTAATATTAAAGGGAAAAGATTCCTGTTAATTTTTTTTCAAAAAAAATTGGCACAAGTCAGTCGTGTTTAACCAATAACATTATAAATTTTATCCATGTTCATTTATAAGATATAATTATGATTAAAACATAGCCAACTACATCTTTTAATGTTCCTGAGTAATAATATTCAGGAACATTATTAAACATATACAGTGTAGTTTTAATGCCTGTACTAATCGTGGTTGAAATCACAATTTAAAAGATAATTTTAGGATATGAACAAGGTTACATTATTATTTTTTAATTTTTCATTAAGTTATAACGATTTCCTGTTAAGCGTTCATTAGACTATGATTAATTTAATTAAAAATTCTAATAGTATCCGAGGTTAGGAATATATAACTGTAATATTACAAGATATCTAATCAAATGCAAACCAATGTTCCAAAGGTACGCCCATTCACGTATGCAAGTGTATCCATTTAAGCATTACGTTAAGTAACTAACAATAAATATCTCATGCAACAAAATACATCGCGCGCGCTGTTGACAAATCCGGCAATAAAATATAAGCATTTACAATAAAATTAATTATTATTTACACGGTGCGCCGGACGCGGAGACGTAAGACAGCAATAACATGATACAACCGTCTTATTTTAAAAATATAAATATCGAAAAAATTAAAACCCAAGCATTATCGTCATCATCAAAGGTTGTATAAGTTAAGTATGAAATAGAGGTAGAAACATTTTTTAGAAACAAGGATTTAAAACCAGTTTTAACACTTAACACCAAAATTATCAGCTAAATCTAAAAAGATGCTAAAATAAAATTTTATTTTACACCATAGATACAATCCTAAAAATTTTTGTAAGTACACAATAAACTAGGTGTATCTATATATAAAAAAATAGTTTTGAACTGATCAATGATAAGCTATAAACAAAACATAAGACTCAAAATCAGTTTTTTCTTTTTATCTCGTACTAAAATAAATTCGTGTAAAACGAAAAAAATAGTAATTTATGAATGAATAAAAAAAATCGTCAATAATCTGATTATTGAGAGTTTAATTTCTGAATCAGAAGTCTCTGATTCGTATTCGCTTCAAAATTGCTATAAAATATATTATTGCACAGCGAAAGTCAAGTATAAGACTTAATGAGATAACGAAAAAAAGGATTTAAGAAAATAGGGCATGGCCATACTAATATTAGCCCTGGGTCCGCCGTGCTGGAGGTCTGGGGACCCCGCGGCGCCCTGCTTTATCGCACGCTGCGCGGGACACCACGCGTCCCCCGCACTTACCGCAGGCCTCCCGCGCAACTGTGTAGGGCCACCATTCCCGCACTCTCTAGAGGAACGGTCTTAGCCCATTACATTACCTCGACGCCGACGCCAACTTGATCCATTAAACATTGAAATACGGACTTTATATTGTATAGATCATAATAGAATTTCCAATACCTCATTTAAATAAGTAATTCATACATTTATCTTTGAATTTCCACCGTACATTACACAGTATAAAGCTGACTCTCCAATGCTTTAAATAAGTCAATTCCGATTGGCGTCGGCGTCGATTTGGTGTAATTAGAAATATAAGTCCTGAATACAACCTTTGATACTTTAACTGGCTCATTAAATATTACTTAAACATATTACATTTATTTGTACGTTGTACCACAAGTTCTTTGATTGTTATTTACAATAAGTTACAATGAAAATAGATATTTATGTTGAACATGAATACTATTCTTTACTAAATTATTAGTAAAGTTGGGTACATTTCTTGTCTGTTAAAATTTAGTGAGTATAAAGTTACGTTATCTAGACTACTAGATTTATAGTGATGCCGTTCGATTTACGGTATCTACTGTTAGTGAAAAGAAAATCACTTTGGTCTGGATTATTCAACTATTAATATATAATGTATGTTTAAAAAATCTTTTTTGAGACTTTAACTGCAAAGACCTTTTAACTAAGCTAAGGTTTGATTATTAAGATAATAAACTTCAATAGATAAAAATAAAACAGAATTTGTACAAGAAAAGTGTATTACATAGAAAGTAACATAGCGACATCCATTAACCTGTATTTAGCTAGCGTGCTAAAGAAATTGCTTTGATTCACTCCTTGTGAGAGAAGTCTCCGGATCATAATAGAGGGAAAAAATATAAATAAGAAAAATAGAGGACGTAACTTTTCCTTGGATCGAATTATTTCTATACAAAATAATACACTTTGCTACAAAAATTTTAAAACAAATCATTGTTTAAGAAAAGTAATATGAAAGAAGGAGTTAGCATGGGCTAAGTATCTAGTGGAGCGAACGTTGTCTTATCTAATTTCTTTAATAATATAGTTATCCTATATAAAACTTATTGTTTTGTAAATAGAGATAGGCACATAACAGATAAAATGTTAAAAGTAAGTACACTGTACAATGGTAGCTTGCTTTACGCACATCCCGCGGCAATCATAATTCGTCTCCGGGCCTCCGCTGGCCTCTCAGGCGTCTCGCCAGACTTTTATTGTGATTTACACACGCGCAACCTTTGAGGTCTCGTATTCTTTTTAACAATTTTGCACGATCTCAACTTAAACCATTTTTCGGCCATTATTTGACAGATAGCAGTAAGAAAATGCATATTTCCAGTTATCATTATCGATGGCGATGCCGTTTAATAACTCATCGTTGTAACACATCCGGTATAAGAAATCGTTTTAGTTATTTAAATTTTTTCACGACACCTATACTAATGATCGTAAATCAATATTAACTATTCGTATAAAGTGCAATCTGCATAATATGTTGTATATTACAATAAAACGTACGTAGATATTTATATAAAGCTAATTTCCAATTTTAATGGACAATTAATATTAAATTTCATGTAGACGAATGTTTTTAAACACGATTATGCAAATATTATTAGTTCTTAATAAACAGTTTAAGCATTTGATGGGCGCGCCACACGAGTGCCGATGCTCGAGGCAAATTATAATAAATATACAACAACACGTTAGAAGCGATCACACGAATACTTGGTCCTTTTATTTATTAAAGCCAATAAAAGTGATCTACGGTTACCGACGACGTACGTATTTATTTTTTATTACCTTTACATATAAACGGATACTATAACTTGTTATGCTTTCTGTGGCAAGTCTCACACGGTACTATAATATTTATAACATTTATTGGGGTTCGATATTTTCCTGAGGCGACATACTATTGCTTGATGAGGTCCTTATTCCTAAATTTATAAAATATTTTAACAATTTTAGTTTTATTAGTAAGTCAATGTATTAATCAATATTATGTTTATATTATTTTATATCAACTAAAAATGTAGTTGATATAATTAAGAATGGATTAGTGTATATTTACCCAGGTCATTATTGTATATGAATATATATTATATGTATGTATGTTTATTTATATACATACATTTCAAAAACACTTGACATTTGAAGTAAATACTTGTTTTAAAAAAAAATTATAATTTCACGTTCTTTAAAACGAAAAGCTTTTCCTGAAAGCAAGGGTACATGACTACAATTTTTTGTAATACGAAGTTTACTGTTATTATGTAAATATGCTTTAAACAAAATAAGGAGTAGTAGTGATCAGTATTATCTTAACACATTATTTTTAATTCTTTAACTGTAGGTTATACTAATGGTTCATTTGCATTTGCCTATCGGCTGGTGATTTTTAAACATTTTGAATATATAAACCGCTATCGGAATTCTATACGATATATATCCATGTATCATAATATTTGTTATGCATTTGTAACATCGATGAACCTACTTATTAGTTGGCCTAAATAATTTATTTTGGCTTACGTGTATTGGAAATATATTTTGTCTATTATATATTCATTATTTATTGATAAATTTTGTGTCATTATGAATAATAAGAATAATAATACAGTTATTATATCTATTAATATTTGTTGTGCAATACAAACGTTTATTAATATATATTGTGTGTGATACATGTTTTTTCATTCTTAATGGTTGTTAAAACTAAGTGGTTGTTATTATTTAAAAACAATATTTTTTATAATTTTACGAGTAGGCGAAATGAGCAGGGCGTTCACCTGATGGTAAGTGATACACTTGGCCATAACAACGTGGCGCTGGTTGAGATGGTATACACTGTCCACATTGCGCTCGTCGTCTTGAGTTAAAAAATTTTGCGTTTCGTTGTCCCAGTAATTTCACTAGCATCAACGCCCTTCAAATCAGAAGACAGTAATATTTAAACAGAACAGTTAACCGGCAGAAATAAGAGCAGTTGTAGTACCTACCTAGATGATTTACGGCAACAGCGAGTTAATACCAGTAAAATTACATTGGTATGTAGAATGTACAATAGAACAATGTATGTAAAACGTTTACCTCAACTAAATGGTAATATAGCAAATAGAATCCTATGCAGAACAAAAATCAATTCATAGTTCTACAGTGATTCATGCATGTTTTGCATTGAGAAGGCCACGAAAATGATTCTGATGCTACAGTTTAATTATGTTCTTCATCAACGATACTTATATTCTATATCTAGAGCCATAACAGCATTGTTGTTTGATTTGTTCACATAAAAGAACTAATATATTCTGGGCATACACACGTACTACAATGTTCAATAAAATTGCTCCTTACTTATTATAATACATAGTTGTCATAAGTTTGAGCAAACACTATCAAATTAATTTTTAGTTTATGAACATATCATGAACACTTTACAAATGTTGACAAATACAAAGGAACTTTCTATTAAATTTCAACTATACATAATATTCTTCTGGAAGATAGGGACATTGCTAATAAAACATTGGAAAAACTTACGAGCGATTTTAGAATGAGTTTCAAAATACTCACCCGGGGGTTAACCAGCCTCGTTGAGCAGAGTTATGAGGATAGTTCACGTCAGCAATACAGGTTATTAACAGTTAGTTATGCTTCGTGATGATATCGCGCCTACAATTAAATATTAATACGTGTTTGAAGGGTCGTAGGCGTCCCGCGCTGGATTTATCGCGTTGCTTAACGACCCTTTAAATGCTCGGTAACAAAATGTAAGGTGGAGGTGAGAAATCTGATTAATGTCGCGCCGGTAACTGCTGCACGTGAATACAAGAAGGTTTAATATTAAATACTACTACTTTACAAAATTATTATTTGACGAAATTTTCATACGAGCAGGATGTTCATCTGATGTAAAGCGATACATCTGCCCGGAATAATGTGGCTTAATTAGGGCAATTGACACTGCACCTACTGTACTCGATGCCTTCAGATATCTCCGTCTCATTACACTCGTAACTTAACTACCTAACGAGCTTTCCAAAATATAACATATGGATTTGTGAACAATACTTTTTAAATATCGTTCGTTGAAAGTGACGGAAGTATGTACGGTTGTGGTACTTAAACAGTCCTTCAAAAAAAGTAACCACCTACATCGGTACCCACACCTGAAATTTTTAAATTAAAAAGAATCAAGCAGCAGTCTTGCTGCTCTTATAAAACGTTTCATGTAAATCTTCAGTTAGTTCTATATAACGGCAAACAAAAACATATCTTCTATTAGATTTTTATGTTATACATCGTTATGTTGCACCTGTGTATTTTCTAAATATTATATACCAATAAAAATCCGGTTTTATTAATAATTTAAGTACCATAATAAACATGTTACTCAGTTCGAAAAACATAAAAAGATAATTTAGTCTAACACATTTTTTGCAATTTATATATTTAGAACTATTCTAACGATAAGTTAGATCATTACATGAAAAATCTAATCAATTAATCGGTTGTTTATTAAAAAAAAAGGCGCTTGTAAATCGTTGGGCGATATTGGATGTCTGTGTCGCAATAAATATTAAATATCGATGCCGTTAAAATATCCTCTTACAGTTTACGAGAGCGCCCACGGACATGTTTACGTACGGGAGGAGGCAATCAATTGAACTTTTTTCGTTTATTCTACAAATTTATGGGAGTTTTTTTTTTACTTATTGCATGCGCTTTCTCGATATGCATAATATTCGAGATTCGATTACTGTTTACGTTGATTTTAATTGTTATTCGCGTGAAATACATTATGATAAAACAAATTTTAACAGCTATAGTAGCCTTTTCACAATAGTTGGATTAATTGCTACATTTCATTAAGAGAGTGTACAATGTAGTGCGTGATACAGGGATACGATTATAAATAAAGCGAGTTGGATCTTAAACACTCAACGTTCATCGCTCCCGAAAGGATGTTATTCAGTTTGTTTACTTAGAGCTACTTATTTTGATTCGAATTGGGACGGCCTAATTGTGGGCGCGCGTAGCTCGGTGGACGACCCGGGGTCTTTACAATCGTTTTATAGTGATACTAGCAACTGCATTCGACTCTTCTTATTATTGTTTTGAAGAAATATTACATATTTTGTATTAGATCAGAACACAGTTCGATTTTTTTTGTTCACGACTCGGTATATAGTTGACATTTTCACACATAACTAACATATTGACTAGGATTTTTTGTAATAAGTGCAAGTAAACTCAAGTATTTTGCTTAATTGTTTTGTGGTTCTTAACCGGTCTACGTTCTAAAAAATAAACACATTTTGTATCAAATATTATATCCAGAATTTCTTTAATCACTTAAAAAAATACAATGATCTCAAATTTATCTTTTATTTTTAATAGATGACACTGGAAATGAAAAATAGTGTAGTTTAGTTGAATTATAAAATATACAAATTAATAAAAAGTTAAGATTGGTCTGTTTATTACAAATACACAATTGCATGTAAAAGCTTCAAGTAATCAAAACCATAAGGTTTAAAATCACAAGTTATTTAGCCCCTCGGGTAACGAGCTAAGTTCCTATGTTAAGCATGTGTATGCAGTGGATGTATGGGATCGTAAGTACTGTAAATAGTACAATTACTGACCTTGTGAGATGTACCACCTAATATTATGTGCTCACTAAATTTAACATTAAAGCATTACATATGCACGTGAGAAACGTAAGCAGCAAGTAAATTATTATTTCCGACTCCTTTCGTTTTGGACTTAAAGCTCTTTATTAAATTAACGAAAATGAACATCATCATGTAAGCTATTAAAAACTAAAAAAAACTAAAACTAAATATAAACTATCCATTCTGGATATAGTAGTAATATCAACTACTTCTTACATAGAAGATTTTGTTTATTGCGTATTCCGATAATAAAATCTGTTCTAATGACCATGTTCATACTAATTAATATATATTAATGATACACCAAATATACCATTTACTATGATAAGTAAGGCTGGGGCAAAATATGTTTAGACATAAAACTTCTAAAGTACAGACAGAAATTTTTAAATTTTTGGTCAGTATCTTTAAGGAAAGTGATACCTATAATAAATCTCTCGAGGCGTTATTTTCGAGGAGCGAATAGAACGGGAATAACGACCGTGTATGTGAAATACTTAATGCCGGGTGCAGTCTTAAATTTTATTGTTGTAAATTAAGTTGATTGATCGATTGCAATAAAGTTTCATTTAATATTAAATAATTGCTCCTTGCATTTACATATTTAAAAATCTTCATCAATACATTCATTCATTTGCCATGTTGGCACCCAGTATTGATCTCCTGAATTTCTTATTACTAACTCTCTTAGGACAATTTGTAAGTTATTAATTTATTGTGTTACTATTTTTTTAAATTATACAAACATCAAATATATTCCGATAGTAAGTTTAGTACCTAACATTTATTTTTTAAACAAATTTAATATTTTGTGGAAAATAAGTCTAGACTAGTTAGGTAAGAAACGTTACAGAGCTAATAATAAGTATCACAACTTTTCCATGTGGCATAAGATAGTCACAGATTTTAAAATCGGGTAGCCACCTTCGCGAAATGGAGAGGCACTAAAAGAACGTGAGGAATATATTTATTGCTTCGTGCGCACTGTTTGCTTCGCGAAAACTATTTTCAAATACATCACATTATAATTGTTCGTAATGTGCTCTTGATATGCCGAAATTGTTTGTTTTCCCTGAAGAAAAGTGTTTTAGGGAGACTACGCGAATTACACGATATATTAGAATATTATTTGGGCAGGAAAATAAATGATTATCGTTATAATTCAACAAGCCTGCGCAACTTTGATAAGTTGCACGTGTTGGGTCGAGTAATACATTTTGTGGCAAATCTTTTGATCCTACAGACGGTCGGTTTATACTTGCTGGTTCGACGTTCGCCTCAAACTACGCTGATTTATGTTCACTCGATAAATACTTAGCTTGGGACGCTTCATATCCTGTAAGCATGGAGATTACCCATTCACAGTTTCATAGCATAAACACTTTCAATTTATTGTTTTAAGTTCTATTTTGCCATATATACGAAAGACGTTATTAATGATATAATTTCCCATAATTTGTATGCGCAACTGTATCAAAATTCCCAACAAGCAGAACAGACAATTAACGGCAGATTATGTTTAGCCCTAAAAATAATCCTATTGGCCATGTTTGATATTAATTTTTATTCAATAACAGGATTTATAAAAGTGAAATAGTAATATCTATCTGTAGATCGTGTTTATCAACGCCAAAAATTATATTGTAATAGACATTATCCTAAATACCTAAAAATATTATTATAACTAACAAGCCTGATGGTATTTCCTGGTGAGCGTTTGTGCTATTTCCTTTAGAATCTGATACCATTAGACATATGTTTCCACATCGCACGCCGGGTATAATGTAGAGTAGGTATACTTACACAAATATCGAATAACATCACATTCGTTACACATTTCTTCTCGTATCGAGTAAACAGAGGCGATCAGCAGGCAATGATAGCATCTATATCGGTTGGCGCGGATGGAGCCCAGGTGCTGCTCGACAGGCAAAATAAACTGAACCGTAATCGATTTCAGAGCTTCAGAGCTAACATTGCGCTCCAATTGATCGCCGTGTATTCAAGCATTAGCAGGCATATAAGATTTATTTTTAAATAATTTTATATAAATTTAATTCAATAAACAATTCTCAATATCTAAATATGAATAATCTAGACTAATAATGAATTTAATTTCATCGAATAAAGCGTTTGAAATAGATGAGTAAGAGAGATGCAGCCAAAGCAACTTTCTCCTGATATTAATTATATAATAATATTCATCATCCATAATATTGTAAGGCTAGTTACGATGATATACACTACACCGCATTGTGTTATCACGCACTATCTGTTAGCATATTACTGTTTTATGGGAGTAACAGGCGTTGTGGTTACCTATGCAGAATTCTCAAGCAATAAAAACCTATCACCAGTAAAATATTAACAATATTTATTAGAATCTAGATTCTAAAGTAAATTCTAGAATTTTTAACAAGATGGTAAAAATATTTAAGATTGTCATTAAAAAAAGTTACTACAAATTAACACAAAAAAATATTTTGTTTTTGGCGTGTGACATAAGTGCGGTGAGAAGGGTGTTTAATAAATTAACTGGTTTTTTTCCGCATAGACCGTCCGATACTATCGCTCCTTTTTCTGCGGCCAGACTGTAATCTGATGCAAAAAATACTGCTGTAGCTCGTCTTCGCTTCGTGTTTCATGATACGAACAGCGAAGGATAGGAATAATGTGCCAGCGTCATTATTTCCTTCTAGGTCTGATGTGAGTATCTTTAAGAGAAGAGTGAATTATCTATTTCAACACTAGTGCCCCTTACCTCCGAAGATTTTTTTCTTCGGGTGATGTCGATGCTTTCGGCCACTATTGAGGCCGTGAAAGCTTCATCGGACCCTGCGCTTGCGGATTCGGACTCCGCGAGCTAGAAATTATATATATATATAAATT
>DWLS01006855.1:0-11259 GCA_018246255.1 Pachliopta kotzebuea | reverse complement strand
TCGGGGACCGTCCTCGTTGAATCTTCGACGACCGACGAGATGTGATTGGTCAGGGAAGCGATCGCCCCGACGGCCGCGTCGGGTGAGTCGATCGTTTCCGGGTTATTACTGAGGTAACGAGACTACTAACGTATTATGGCGATCAGCGCAATGTGATGCTGTGTATACCATCTTAATCAACGTTATGGCCAAACGTATTATTTATCATCAGGTAAACGCCTCATTTGTCTCATCACCTAGACAAATAAAACAATTAAGTATTTACAGCGCCATCTAGTAAGGAAAATTAAAATCTACGTTTTTTATAACCGAATTGTTAATTTTTAAAAGCATACAGTTCCTACACGATACAGTATTTTAAAGACAAGTCGGTATACATCTCGAATAAGTTATAACACTAAACCGGTCTATGGACATTAAAATAATTAAGAATCTCAATATAATATTTATATTTGTATATTAATGAGAAATTTAGTAATTTTTGTCGAATACTTAAACGTTTTTTGACGATTTGTTGACAAAGGTATAGGAAAAGGTTGGTTACATGTAATAATATGTAACCAACCTCACACATACCAAAACAATAATACGCTTGTTAAAATGATTTTCAGTTATGATGTTGAGTTTTGTAAAGATAGTAATTGTTAATAGTTATAACTCCTTTCAAATCGGAACACAGTAATATATGCACACTACTGTTTAACTACAGGAATAAGCGATACATACTACAAGTGATACATACTAAGGCAGACTAACAATAGAAATCAGAAAAACTAATTAAATATACATGCAGGCCTCAAGTTGTTTTATTTATATAACTAATAATTATCATTGGGAATATTTTTAAACTTTTAACCACATTTTTATTAACTTGACCGTATTAAGTAGAGATAAAAAAGTAGTATTGATTGTTACAATAATTGCCATTAAAGAACAAAGTATTTTTTAGCATAGATCAAAGGCAACAAAACTTTTATTATTTAACGTCGTTAGATGGCGCTGTTTTAAATTAATTAATAAAAGCACTCAAAGGCTGTGCTTATATAAACTATTTCTGTATTTTTTATGTATATTATTAGAAGGTACATAATTATAGCTTACTTTAAAGAAATTAAGACGGAAGCAGAAATTACTTATACATAATATTTATAAATAAATGTAAACATCCTATTAATATCTTGCCTTTCTTGGCGTGCGTACTTGCAGAATAGGATGTCGGTATACCAACTTAATTGTTGATATATGCTATGTGTATATTTATTAATGAATATATATTTGTAGCTATAGTAAAAACGTTTTGAATTTATTAATTTTATATTATTTATTATTTTAATCTTTTAGTTGCTAATGCAACGGGCAATTACTAGTCGAATAAATATGTATGCAATTCCATTAAGCTATCTCATCCATGTAACATTTAGAGCAGTAAACTGAAACTTTAAAATAAAAAATTAGCTAATTTATTTTAACGTCTTTTCGTAATTTTATTTTTAAGGAGAATTCAATTTACAAAATCCGTGGGGAACAAACAAAATACTTAAAAGACGGACATGGGATCAAGAAGGTTAGAAAAACATTGTTTTAAAAGAATAGTGATTACATGGAATCAATTTTCTATGACCTAAATAAATAAATACGTTTAATAAAAAATCAATACATTAGCGACGAATCTTTTCATTCATAAACATAAGTTGTTCTGATCAGTGGAAATGAGCTGGGTAACAGAAAAAAAAAACATCAGAATGGTTTATTCATGAGAGAGTTCCCCGCGATACGCAATACACTTCCCGCCGCACCTCCGCCCAAGGATGTGTACATTACGGCCTACAAAGGGCTTACCTAAAGCTCGTTTAGTTTTGTTTAAACGTCTGATATAAGGCTTTATGCGAGAAAGTATTTTTTCGGCGTAAATATTGCTTATTTGTAGCGCTATAAGTCCGTAGCCGCGGCCAGGGGGAGGATCGCGTATCTTAAATATTATAGGCGACCTCATAACAGCGGAAATAATACTATGAATAATTTCAATTATGTATGCTATCTTTTAGAAAGATCTAATTGTATTTATATACTACATAATGGTAAATGTATATTTTTTATTAGTAAAGATGAGTAAGATATTCACCGAATAGTAAATGATACGGTTGCACATAACAACGTTATTATTGATTATGATGATATACACAAAAACACATTACCTGTCGACTTGAGATAACATACACCTCTCTCCAAACTGGATTACAATAAAGTTCTTACATTACTGTTTGTATACTGCGATGGTACCTACCTATGTGGTATCACAACTAATAAGTGATATCATGACATTAGTAATAATACTTTCACAGCACCACATTAGCTCCTTCGCCTTGAGCAGTTAGTTGCTAATTCTCATTACCATAGTTATTAACAACCCTACAATAACACCTCATGGGGCCCAAGCTTACTTCACCAAAGCTATATATCAAATTGCGAGGCAAAAAACCCAAAAATAAAAGCCTACGTCACCTGTTGGTGGTGCTCCTAATCAACAGACGAGGCTCTGGTTCCCCATAATTATAAATAACTCATATTGGGCCGACGTGGTGGAAGACTGTCCAAATTCCTTTCCTATTAAAGCAGGCCTTTGTCCAGCAATGGACGTCTATCGGCTGATGATAATACAATGATAACAAATATCTATAGCATCTATACTCTACCCAAATTATTTCTATTAAAATGATTACAAACGAAAGCAAGCAATTCCTTATAAACTTTATCACAGAATAGTTGGAGAGCATGTTACAGCGATTCTTTTTATTACTACATTTAATTTACTACTAAACAGACTGATAGGTGAAGGTCGCGGGAATCCGCTGGTTGGAGACATCGCAGGACTGATTGGAGTGGAGATCTATGGGGATCTTATGGACAAGCTGATGATATAATATTTAAAAAGCCCGCTTGAACAATGAACGCAACCTTATAATTGGAAGGGGCGATTCAATAATGCTCCAATGATTTTTAATATTCCAACAATTGTGGAACAATCCCGCCCATTGCGCGTTCGATGGCTGCGATTTTTGGCAAACTTTCACTATCAAAAGAATCTAGCTTTTATCACATAGAAAATACAGATGAGATTCGCTTGAGTATTTCGAATAATCGAAAAATTCACACAACTGTTGTGTACGCTTTGCGAGTTATTATTGCATTGGAGTTATCGACGGTTTATATGGAATTCATTTGGATTTATTTAATGAAAATAATTTACTCTTACTAACAGGAGTTTTTTTTAAATTGGGCTGATATAAGAAAGTGATGATGACGTTAGACTCATCATAAATTGATCAACACCCACAGCTGGACATAGGTTCCACCAAAGATCTCATCCCATTGGTTATGCGATATCTGCGTCGAGCGGATACCCGCGACATTCAACATCTAAGACTATATAAGAATCTTTTTTGTCGTGGGAGAAATCTAAAGACCCCTGCTTCTGGGGGAAGTTACTGTTGTATGGGATTTATATCTGGTAAAATTTACGGGAGACCCGAGGATCTCCTACGAAACTCACCGGTGCCTCCCTGTACTGCTAAGCAAATCCTTGGCAGCTGCTACCGTTCCCAGCATCCACAGTGTTTTCACAGAATACTAGACTACTTCGTACTTTTCGTCCACCCCGGAATCACATATTGGACAAAGCCCCACTGTTAATGCCTTTTTAGTCTCCTTTTATGACAGGCAGGGTTTACTTTAGCCCTATTCTTGATAGTCCGGGATTGCAGGGCTATTCCTCAAATTCCTGTTAACCAAGCATTATAAAGCCCAGGACAAGACACTGCACCGTGAAAGTAGTTAAACTTACACAGTGTGATGATTGTGATTTTATATAATACTTAAATAAAACAATAAGTGAACATACAAGTAACGAATATAGTCCCTTATATGGCAAAGAGCGCTTTGACTGCCGGATGGAATTGCGGCTGTACATATGCGATGGTAACATCGCCTCTCTGGTAAATCAAAATCGAAGACGCTTCATATTCTTAAAATAAAGCAAAAAAGTAATAAAAGAACAAAATAAAGAAAAACCAAACTAAATAAGTAGGAATATAATTAGAAGGGAAATAGAAAAGAAGTTATAGATATAAAATAAATATGAAATGGGATAGTGTGAAGCGGAGCCTGAATAGTGATAGATGGTGCACGAGAGAAAATCAGAGATGTAAAGAGAATAGAAAAAGAAAAGACGCTTAATTGAGAAAGGAGGGAAAGATTTAAAAAAATCGTTTTAAAAATGCAACGAACATACTTCCAACCAGCTCCGAATCAACAATAGTTGAACATTTTAAAGAGTAGTTCTCTCATTGATTTTTTTCATCAGTTCCTCTCGAAGGCTAGCGGACGCCGAGAAGTGCGCTCCGCCCGGGAGTTTCTTTGAGCGTCGCTTATAAAATAATGCAATTAAATAGTTCCGCTCTCGATATTCGCTCAGGGCCGCAACTTTGTCCTTATGTTCTTAAGCTCACTCGACAGTTACCGAAGCCTTTCAATTTTACTAGTCGTGTAAAATTAAATTTTAATATGAAAGAGTTTTAAAGGGTAAGCGGGGGCTTGTTAGGAGTTTAACCTGCTGTATACCACCGCGTAGGAGACGATTTATAATATCAAGCTGAGTATTATACGACCTCTTCTACGTATTATTTCCACTGCACCAATTTAACTGGAACACAATAATGTTTTTTGTTTACTCCCCTTCCATTGGATTGTGTGGGCCAAAGCTCGCTTATATCGGTTAATTTTAATTCTTTTTCTTCCTTTATCTTATTACCTTGTTTCACTCTCTTTAACTCTTCTTTCTTCCTATTCTTTAAATAAATCATTCTGTTTCTTCTACTATTCATCACGCTTGAAAAATAAAAACTATTTTCTTTATTTATTTTGCAATTTGCTTTCTATTTTATTTCTTTTTGGTACAGTACTGTTTGTCGGTTGCAATAGGAGCTGCGGTGATATCTA
The DNA here is from genome assembly GCA_018246255.1 of Pachliopta kotzebuea. NCBI lineage: Eukaryota > Metazoa > Arthropoda > Insecta > Lepidoptera > Papilionidae > Pachliopta > Pachliopta kotzebuea. The sequence goes on along the minus strand of DWLS01006855.1, from coordinate 6,264 downwards.
CTTTAACGGTCTTTGGCAACAAACGAAACTAGGTTAAGGTATTATTTATATATCCATGTATTTATTCAATTATCTTCTCTTATATTTGTAATTTTCTCGACCCTTTTAAATTTTTGCCTATGTCTTTAACCCTTCCTTCATTCAATACCTTCTGCTTTGCCCTCTCTTCTTTATAGTATTCTATTGCTTGTGGAGTTCAGATCATCGAGTTCTGGATCCGTAGAAGCTCTAATGGTTCCAAAAGTGGTCAAAGTTGTTAGTTTCAATCGCAAAAAAATAGTTTTTGTTATTCCACTGGATACTTTAAAGACCTTGTAGCGCATTAAACGATTTATTTGCAAGGACGAAAAATTGCTTTTAATATTTCACAGGCGTAGCCTGTGAGTTGTCTCAAAGGGTAACGTAACAAAATCTTATTAAACTTAATGAACAAACTTGGAGCTTCAAATTGGAGACTCCTGGTGCCGGAGCCAGGCGCGGGCATCCGACGCGGCAAGCCTGATTATATTAGCGTTGTAATTATTATTTTCTTTTAGTCCAGTCTGCCGTCCAGCTTCCTACCTGCGACCGAATAGCGGCATCACTACTATTTTATATTTTTCTTCTAAATCGTATTTCCTCATGACTGAAGGACGTGGTCAGCGTGTGTAGTGAAACACGACGACTTCCATGTCAGTTATAATGGAGTGGTGTTGCCATCGCCTTCTCCATTCCACATACTATTCCTACCAAGTATGGTCATCACATAAATATGAAGGTTTCTTCACAATATCTTCCTTCACCGTCAGAGCACGTGATATTAGTTGATGTTATACTAACTGCGCATAAATTGAAAAATTCATTGGCGAGACCGGATTCGAATATCGTACCTTCGGAGTGGAAGGACTGCGTTTAATCCACTAGGATATCACGACATAAGTCGACTATTTTGTATATGAAACTATTTACTATCAATATATATTATAATAAGTAAATTGAAGGATGTAATACAAATTTTCATAAAAATTCCTTAGTCTGCCTAGACCAGTGTTTCCCAAGCTTCTTGTTTTATGTCTCACTTTTGAGTAAATATTTTTTCTATGTCTCTCTTGGGCCTTGTGATTTTTCCCAAATCCCCAATGAACAAAAAAAGCTACAAAAATCAATAAATAATATTAGCAATTGTTTAAAAAAATTGATATTGCCTTCTTAAAAGACAGAACTGCTCCCTTGTGATTCCTACGCCCTACCTTGGGAAACACTGACCTAGACAGCTTCCGTCATCGGCGACTTGACATTCTGATGCTTACTAACACGTAGTAATGTGTAAACTTCACTATATCCAGATTTGATGACGACAAACTTTAATTAACACATACAAAGATATTATCTATACAATATTGTTGATTTGTAGTTACATATCCATGTATAGGATATTAATTAGTATATGATTTTAGAGACATTTTATAGGCAAATCTCTTATAAAGGAAAAGGCAGCTATTCCTGTAACCTTTATCAATATACTCAATATTTTAGCAATTGTTCTCAAAATTGGAAAAATCTATATTCACGTTACTGGTGGTAGGTCTCTTGCCGGAGACCGTCTAGGTAGGTACCGCCGCAGCTCCTATTTCATCTTGCATAATTCTTGAGCCCTCATCAGAAAACTTATCTTTACGTTATTGTAAAAATAAAACTTAGATCACCAACATAGCCTTAACAATTGCTATATTTAAGTAGCAATGGATACAACAAACTGCTGGAATGACTTAATGCTGATGGGACAGTGAAGTCATACAGAGCTGGTCAAGTACATGTAAACTTGAAGGCTCCTGACTAAAAGAACGACGATCTGATGAAGGTCGTGGGAATCCGCTGGATGTAAACAGCACGGAATCGATCGGAATGGATATCTTTGGATGAGGGGTTTCCAGCAGTGGGAAAGTATCAGCTGATGATGATGATAAAAAAAAGTAATGGTAAATAAAATCTTAAATATTATAATATCTAATAAGTTAAGCCTTTTTTCAGAGATAATCAACGAAAAGATGTAATTTTACTTAAGTTTAAATATTAGAGAATCTTGATAGGTAATAATCATTTATAACAAATATATAAATTTAAGGAGAAGAAATGTCTTAATTTGAGTAAAATAAAGCATTTCTTCCTAAAATTCGTTAGTAAAATTAGTATATAATATGTAGTATACAATACTTATTATAAGAATAAAAAGGTACCTTTATATACAAGGAACTTCAGTACCACCGCGGCTCCTATTTCTACCGCCGTATAGTAATGTGCAAATATTACTATGTTCCGGTTTGAAGGGTAACGAGACTTACACTTTATGACTCAATTCTAAGAGCGTAACTTGATGCTGTGTATATCTTTAAGTGAACGTTTTGCGTGTCTGGTCGATTAATCGAATAAAAAAATATCAACTAACGTATAATGTATAAATTATGTTGATACCAGAAATACTTTACAATGGTTATTTCATAAGTACAAATGATTGAATAATCAACTTCAAAAATAAAATTGTGTGTAGTGAGGTGTTAAATCAATATTGATGTTGAACCCAAAATTTTAGGGTACCGTACCGTCGGCACCACAAAGGGAAACGGTTGGCTTAGGCGCTATGTTGAAATGCACACATGCTTATTTATCGTGTTTTTACTGTATGTGGTAGTAATGAGCCGTAAAGTTTGTCTTGCCGCATTCTTTCCATATAGTATGGAAAGAATGCGGCAACACAAAGATGACTTTCATCTTCTATCCTTCAATTATCCAGAAAGTTGTTCTGCTTGATCATCTACCGTAGATAAAGATAAGATAAATCAAGTAGATATCATTACGTGTATCTGCGCCGTCAATTTTGGAAATGCTACTGCCAATTCGAAGGATGCTGTAGATTATGAAATCAATTTTCTACATGTCACCTTCGTGGCTATTATCCAATTTTAGTGGGGCCGCTACTCTTTATTTTCCTCCTTTTTTTTTGCGATGAGCAGACGAATCAAGCAAGGCGTTCATCTGACCCAATCCAACCTGAACTGCTCATGGTCTGTCCCTTATTTTGCGGAAGAAGACCAGGCGCCGAAATAGAGCTCGGCGAGAAGATGAGTGTAGGTAGCATCGCTACTTAATGAAGTTAAGTACGTAAAGGAAATAATAGGAAAAGTGATAAATTGGAATAAAACGGCAAATGATTAAGCGGAAAATAATGTAAAAATTTAAGACAAGAGAAAAATGTTAAATACATACAGTAAACAACAGTAATAAATATAATAATGAAACAGTGAAAGAAGTAAAAAAAATGTAATGTATATAGTATTTAAAAAATTACATTAAAAAGTAAATAATGTTAATAGAAAATAAAAATATGATGACAAAAGTGTAAACAAGATGAGGCGGTTTTTGGAATGACAGGCGATGCATGGAAGAGAAAAGAAAAGAATGGAAGAAAGATAATGTAGATTGAAGGGAAAGTAGGAAATAAATAAAGAAGGAAAGAAATAAATAAAGTAACCCATAGTCCCTTATCCACAATACGAAGGGGAACGAGAAAAAAAAAGTACTGCTCGTGATGCACCTCATAGACAAACGTAGCTCTAGCTCCCTACAAACCTGCATTGGGACAACGTGGCGGGAGATTTCCCAAATCCCTGTTGTTGGAGAGACCTATGCTCAGCAGTCGAAGTCTATCGGCTGATGATGACGATGATGACTTTCTTTATTGAATCATTTTCATTTTATCTTTTCCAACTTCAGTATTGAGTTCATTTCCCAGATCTGTGTTATGTTAGGCACTACTTGTCCTATAAGTATTACATATTATACTTAACATTTTGCATGTAATGACTGTTTATAATAGATTAAAAAATTTATTTATTTATACATAATATAGGAACATTTGACTTATCAGCATATGAAATGAGCCAATTCTGAAAGTCTAAGAAAACAAAGTAAACCGGCGCTGTTTGAGATAAAATTATCATTAGCAAAGTTCACAGTAATAAAGCCTGTTATGAAAGTTGGTACAAGTGAATGGGATACATCATCAAGTAAAAATATCATGCTTTAAAATTATATTTCGAGATGATTAGAGAGCGTGAATGGAAGATAAGAATAAAGGGTTTTTGTATAGAAGATTGGTATAAAAATATCTATTAGAAGGTCTTCGATTTCGGTACGATTTCAATATCCTAATACACAAATTTCATGTTGTATAATTCTTGAGCCCTCATTAGAAAACTTACCTTTATATTATTGCAAAAATAAAACTTAGGTCACCAACATAGACCTAAGGATTGCTATACTTGAGCGGCAATGGATAGGACACTGCTGGAATGACTGAAGGCTGATGCGGCAGTAAAGTCATACAGAGCTGGTCAAGTACAGGTAAACTTGAAGGCTCCTGACTCCTGACCGACGATCTAATGAAGGTCGTGGGAATTCGCTGCATGTAAACAGTACACGATCTATCCGAATGGAGATCTTTCAATGAGGAGTGTCCAGCAGTGGGAAAGTATCAGCTGATGATGATGATGAAAAAAAAGTAATGGTATATAAAATCTTAAATATTATAATATCTAATAAGTTAAGCCTTTTTCAGAATGATAATAATCAACGAGAATATATAATTTTACTGAAGTTTAAATATTAGAGAATCTTGATAAGTAAAAATCATTTATAACAAATATATAATTTAAGGAGAAGAAATGTCTTAAATTGAGTAAAATAAAGCATTTCTTCTACTTAAAGTTAGTTAGTAGTTAGTATACAATACTTCACATAAGAATATAAAAGGGACCTTTATATACAAGGAACTTCAGTTCCACCGCAGTTCCTATTTCTACCGCCATATAGTAATGTGCAAATATTACTGTGTTCCGGTTTGAAAGGTGCTAGTCAAAATTACTGAGTTAACGAAACTTGACCTTACGTCTTAAGGCGATTAGTGCAATGTGGTGCTTTGTATACCATATTAACCAGCGCCGTGTTGGTAACAAGGGCATGACCAGGTGAACTCCTAGCTCATCTCTTTGCTTAAATAGTATTAAGTTATATAGTAAATATAATAAGTAGTATTAGGTTTCTATGAATTTGATCCTTAAAGTTCAATACTTCATTTGACGGGACAAGCCAACGGGTTAAGTTACTTCTTCATCAGGCTAGATAAAGGCCTCCCCTAATAGTGGCAGGATTTCGGTCGTCTCTCACCACGCTGGGCAAAACTGGTTGGTGGTGAGCCAGATCCTTGTTTGTTGATTAGGGTACACCACGAACAGGTAAGGTTGACTTGGGTCCCGTGTGTTGCGAGACCTCCTACGTCAAGTTACGACACGAAATGCAAATAGCGCCGCATTTATAAAGGGTCCGAATGATAACTATGGAGGGACGCTCCTAACCGATTTTAATTAAAAAATATTTGAATACCAAATTCTAAGGGCATTGGGCCAGTGAGCGAAGCGCCAGTTGAAACGCTTAAAACGCCGCGGGGGTCGAGGTGGGCACAAAAAGTTTATTAACGGGATCTCTCGCGCCGCGGTCAAACGCCCCGACTGACGGTATTAATTCATTTCATAAAAACTCTAACCGTCGATGAAAATTAACTGAAAAGAAAACAGTTTCCATAGAAAATACAAATTTTGATTATTTATATACCTTAAAATAGGAAAAAAAAAAACGATGTATTTAAATACATTAAATAGAAAGCGAAAGTTTCTATACATTATATATAATGCTTAAAGAATCTCTCTCTCTGTGGTGTAAGGGGTCTTTTTTTATTAGTTAAGGGTCAATGCTTGACCACGATCCCACCTGGTGTTAAGTGGTGATGTGGTCTATGATGGTAAAGCGCATTGACCTAATTAGTGCCTATTCACTTTCTTGAAGACGCCGACATCGTAATTGGACGAGAAATACGGTCCCATATAATATCTCACAGGGCCCAAGACTCACCAGCTCGAGGTGCACCCTAATAATCAATAGAAGCTTTAGCTACCCACTAAAACGAATTGGGCCAGCTTGGTGCCATACGGCCCAAATCCCCCCATTAATGGTGAAGGCTTATGTCTTATGTCAGTGATTCGCTTGTTCATAACAACGCTGCGCTGGTTAATACTACACAGCACCACATTGCGCTCGTCGGTTTAAGATCGTCTCAATAAGTATCGTTACCGCAGTAATTTCACTAAACCCCTTTCCCTTTAAACCAGAATAATGTTTGTTTATTACTGTTTGGCAGTAGAAATAGGACCTGCGGTGATACCCAAACTGTCT
>DWLS01006854.1:0-11260 GCA_018246255.1 Pachliopta kotzebuea | reverse complement strand
GACTGTCGGCCAAGCATTCGGCCTTTTCTTCGTCCTCGAAGGCTAACGACGAGTCAACGTCTCTGACGAGGGGGGGCGAATGATCAGCTCATTATTTGTGTTAATATAATTTTAAAAATTATCGCATGAATATTGTACAATATGTATTTAATTACAATTTCTAAACAGTGAAGGCACAAGTGTGGCTTTGTGTAATATTTCACATATGAATTAATTTTATAACAAAATCACATTGTTGTAAATGGATGAAAATAAATATGAAAATTACAAAGAATATGAAATTGAGTATTTATTCTAAATGTTGTGATTGAATGAATTTTCTAAAACTCTACGTTCATGTACCTAAATTGTGGTGATCAGGAGTCAGCAGCCTATGACCCGCATGTTACTAAATGCCTTATTTGATAATTTCATAAGACTCATAAAAATTCCGAAAATAAAACGCAATAGAAAAAAACACAAATATATCTAACCAATGTGGCTGAAAAGGTTGCGGACCCCACTTATATCATTGAAAAGTTATTTTATAAAAAAATGTATAATTACGATACACTTTAAACTTTTACAAATATTCACTTGCATTTATATTGAACTAGCAACAATACCGATATATTAATAGTAACATTGACGGTGAATTTTGAAAATATTAAATAAAAAAAAGCTGCCCATGAAATGTATTGGTTATAATTACAAAACTCATATTAACACCTAAAACTAAAAATATCGGAAAAGAATTTAAATAGGAACCACAAGCATATACTTATAAGTCCGTACCAAGTCTATAATGTAATAGTATTTAAGTAAAGTTTTATAGTAACAAAAAATAAATAAAAATAATAATAAAATATGTCGTCGTGGATAGTGTTAAATGATATATTAAAATAAAAACTTTAATATAATCAAGCCAATGATGCTCACCTAGTTTTCATGATACCGCCAATGCTAATTCGACTACAGTACACACTGAACATATTACTGTCAACTAAACAGAACCTTCAGATCTAAAGTTATTTGAATAATGAAATAGTTAAGGCGCGTGCACACCGACGGTGGCTGCAGCTGCTCTCATGTGGATATTCGAGTTTTCCAAACGGAAGACTTATCATCTGAAATTTAACGAGAATTACAGAATTTCTTTTTAACACAACAAAGTGAAGAGACAAGCTAAAGGGTTCACCTGATGCTAAGTGCGTAATACCATAACAATGTGGCGCTAGTTTGAATTATATATATTACACCAGATTCTGCACAACCACTTCAAACACTAGATATTAAGTCTGTTATTTTTTATAATATACAAGGCGACGAGACAAGCAAGGCAGTCACCTAACAGTAAGTGATACGCAAGAGCATAAAGCAGCTTTGGTTATGAAGGCATCACGGTGCGCTCGTCACCTTGAGACAAAGTATTAAGTCTCATTACCCCAGTAATTTCACTAGCTTATAACGCCCTATAAACTGGAACACAATAATATTTGTCGGCTGCAATAGGACTTGCGATGCTGGATACTTACTATTAACACCTTTTTCAGTAATGTTACAAATTACATTTAAATATTAATATTTAATATTATTTCTTAGTAATTATTACGTAAGTTTGTGTTAAGTTACTATAAGAAATTTCCTAGGTATGATTAATAAATAAGTACAAATTAGAAATTATTATAACAAATATGCTACTTTAACTAACCTGTTCTATGAGTATCTCCAGTACTGTGCTCGCTATGTCTCGGGACAATATACTTCGACTCTTGGAACATTGACAGCATCAAATCTTCCGTAGTGGGGTGATATTCCACTTCGTTTATGCTGGCGACTAGCGGCGAGCTTTCGAACGATCTATTCCCATCGCGATTAGACGGCGACGTGCCAGTTCTCGCAGGATAATCAACGGAACGAGGTCGTCTACCATCAACTGGCGTCATCTTAGGATTCACATGCACATCCTTATGGATGTACGGCTCAATGGTGACGACCGAATCATTCTCATAGTCGCTGAGCTCTTCGTTCGATACACTACCATTTACTTCAATAATCAATGGCCTTTGGAGTGTCGGCGATTGGATGATAGTAGCAGTGTTATGTATTATTGGCGTAACAATTTCTGGTGTTACTACATCAGGTAGGCTTGGAACACTTGGCGAAGGATATGAGATTAGTTCAATATCTTCAGGCTCGGAATCATCATTCCCTTGACTTTCTTTGATTTTTTCAGGTTCCTCCTTCAATTCGATCAGGTCGTTTATTACTTCGGGAGGCGGTTTCACGTATTTTGGCATTAGTAACGCCCAATGGCCTTTATCGTTGGTGGTGCAAGAGTGTACGACTGTTGGCCGTTTACGCTTGTAGAAGAGCATATAGACCGTGTTGTTTACTAGTTCCGAGTAAGCATTATCATCATCTACCGGTGTAACTCGTGAATCATCGAATTTGTACCAACGATTATCGTACGGATTTTTGCATGCGGCTGTATAGTGACCCGTCTCTAAATCGTCGCCGTGATGGTAACAAATGGCATATAAATCATATATATTGTCCTGTGGATTGGTAACAGTCGCTTTTGAATGTCGCCTGCGCGGTGAACGCGAGTGACTCGGTGTGTCGCTATTGGACGAACTCCTCCTGACCAGATGTGGTGTCATATCAAAATCGTTTAAAGGAAACTCGACCATAGTCGTTAACTTTGTACTTGTTCGTCCCTTTGCTTGTCTGAAAAATAAACTGAACTGTAAGATGAGAGAGATAAATAAGAGGGACTAATAAAGAATTTAGACCAATTGAATCAAATTTTATATAGTGATCTTGTCTGCATAGCAATAATTAACATTTGTACTTACTGTCGAAATCTCTTTAAATGAATAACTAAGATATCTGGAAGTGACCAAAGTCCAAGCGTTTTCACCACCGGCATGTATCTTTGACACTGAGGACACCTAAAAGAAGATATTATGGAGATAAAAATAAAAATGGGGACCGGGAAGAGAACAGTAAGCTATGGTAGCTGCACTGAATCTTCGTGACTGTTTATCATCAATAGAACCTTCTTCCCAAAAAATTATTTAATTAACCAATGTCCTACTGTCAACAATTTGTTACATACAATGAGAGAACGTTTTAATATTATAAATGTTATTTCTCATTGATGTTCTACAGTTGCATGTATGCATTAGCATGGGGCTCTTATTGTGACATAATACAGCAATTAATTCCAATCTGTGTTAAGCGTGGAGTAGTTGTACATCAAAAGCTGGGATGATGGTGATAACTTTGCGTAATACCTCACCATAGTACGTATATTTTTCTCAGTGATGACGATGACGAACATTGTGATAACATACACAGCATCACAAAAATTTATATCTCGTTGGCCTTGTAATGTGTAACAGGTTTGCGATAAAGGTAGGCGCAGAAGTGAATTCTAGTTAGATGGTAGTCTGTTTTAGTCAATGCATGAGTTTATGTATATAGCAGTGTGTAGGAGATATTACCTCCACGCGTCTTCCTGAGCGAGGTGCTCGGCGCGAGTGTAGTGGGCGAGGCAGGCGTGTAGTGTGAGCGGGCCGCCACCACGGGCACTAGCCGCCGACACGTGCACTTCACACGCCTCGCTCGACTCACGAATTATACTGTAAACAGTTTGTTATATCAGAAAATCAAACTTTAATCTTATCCACGTTTACATACATTGGTTGTTCATCAACCAAACTGACCAATGTAGTAAACAATCTCCTCACGAGAATCCCAAAAAAAAATTATATTAAGAATACTATTTATTAGAAAAATATATTTCACTCGGCAACCGTTAATCCAAATGATTCCAAATCCAGATGGATTGATGCATGCATGATGATAAGTAGGTGAAATAATTAATATTAAACAAAAATGGTGTATTTAACAGAAACGGTTATGGTCTTACAGGAATTCTACATTAATCTGTTTGATACTTAAAATGTTACCTATCCCTGTGTGCGGGGTCCCAGAGTAACTCGAGTCGTAAATGTGGATGTTTGTCATGCGCGCACAACGCTTGCTCTACCTCTAGAGCAAAAAGCGGATGCGGGAGCTGAAATTTAAGCCTTTGTATAATGTATAACAGTTTGGAGATAGAAATAAGTGTTACGTAAGTACCTATGTACTTAGACTGTTTAATACAGTATATCCAAAGTTGTATCCTGCCTAGTATAACTATATACATAGTTATATATTATCAACGTCCAGAAGCGGCCGTTTATCGGCTGATGATTAATTGATTGATTGACTCAAAATCTGCCGTTTAAGATGTTTTGTAGTAAAGTACACAATTAATTGACGATGAAAAACCAGCCAGTAAACTGCAATATAAACAGTTCATTCTTTCATACATAGTATAAAAAAAAAACATAAAAATTTTGAAGGTTTGTACCTCGGGCTGCAGATAAGTAGGTGGATGAGTGTCGGCAAGGCGTGCACGGAATATGTCGGCGCCTTGTGCGCGCTCCAACACACGCTCGGCTACCACCTGGCACATCTCTTTAAGCAGCAGTTTCTGCAGGTCCTCGTACGACACCTCCCGCGGCACTTGCATTGCGTATGGCGAACCTTGATATAAAAAATATATTTTACAACAAAGTACCAGTAATATGCACTGCAGTGTTGCCATATCAAATAGATTAAGCACAATGTGGAAATAAGTTTCATCATTACCTCCACTCGATATAATAGACGATAAACCATTGTTCAATAAAAACAGAAACAATTAAAAATTTACAACATATCAATCAACGAATTTCCCATTTTTTAGTTAACCTCAGTTTTTTAAAAAAAAGAAAATATAAGTTATCACTCACCAAAGCGTTCGCCGTCAAGTAAATTGACCCAAAGCAAAAGCAAGTAAGGTGTTGTTGGTGTTTGCAGGAGAGGTGGTGCCTCTAGACAATATAAGGCACCAAAATCGACGCCCGCTACCTCCCAGCCAGCACGGGCATTGCACCAACCTATGAAAGTAACACCTACATGTTATTTGTTTCCATTGTGCTATAGCCGTTGGTCTTGTAACAAGTCTCTGGTTTTAAACATATCCTTTGATGGATTAGATTCAAAACAACTGCAGTTTACTCATTGCTCAGTGATAAATTTTAAGTACAATAAAATATCAAGAAAGAAAGAAATCTTAAACATTTTTGTTACATCCTCCTATAAAATAAATTAAAAGTAAAAAACAGTTATCATTTTCCATATGCCTTTAGAATAAATGTTTAATCTGTCTATGCAGATGCATTACCAGGCTACGAGTGACAATTATCATCATCCTTTCATCTCTTTCTGCTGAACATATCCTCTCCAACCAATGAGAGAATACTTAATAGCAAAACCAAGTTAAAGCAGAAGCTTTGTGTTGTTTTGGTGTGTAGAAACACACCCTGGCAAATCAATGCTATTCCGCCAGTGATCATTGATGCAGCAAGCAATAAAATCAATATGAATATTTTACTATTTTCAATTAAATGAAGAATCAAAATCTGATAATCACCTGTCTCATTAATCTCTGTAAGTATGATGTGATCATGATCGATACCAGTATCGTTGTGAAGCGTTGTTCGTAAGTCATCCATTGTAGAGGTAGGTGACAGCTCCACGCCGATGCGTACCTGACGTGGCTGCTGATTTACGTACACCACCTTATAAATGAAATAAAAAATTACATCTTCTTGTATATTTTTTAACTGACTAGGAAATTAATAAATGTTGAAATGGTAATAAATACATATAAGATATTAAATCTGGTAATTTTTGTTCAAACTGTTTTGATCAGTTTTTTGATAAGAGTTTGATAATTTAAAAAATAATAATAAGAATAAAATTGTAAAGGATTTTAAATAAGTCGATTTTCTTTGAGGGCAATAATAATGAAATATAAATAAAATAATACACTCGCAGAATGCATGCATATTTGTATTTCGTGTATGTATCTGGTGAAGGTTGCGGGAACCCGTCAAATGCGGGCAATGAATGATTTGTCCGCGTGAACATCATTGCAGCAGGCCTGTATCCAACAACAGACAACTGTAGGTTTACAATGATAATGATATTTATGCAAATTTTATCATTGATGTTTTGAAAATGTTTTGCAGTTGTATACAGTATTACCAAAATAAACCTCCACATACTTACGTTCACAGGCAGAGGGGATGGTTGGACAGTGCTTAGTCTAGTTGGCAACTGAACACTGACACAGTGGAATGGGTCAAATGTACATGAGGTTCGCTCACATTTTGCACATGTTAAGGCTGACCTGAAAATTACAACGACAAACAATTAACCTACAAGATATTAATAAACCAAAAATTACACAAGCATTTTAAAATGTTACCTGTATTGAGCCTGAAATACAGCTTGTACAAAGGAACTGTTCCTTCTTGCATGGTTTGCCAAAGTTTCAGCCGCAACCACTTCATCAGACTTACCGCCTGTATTCTGAAATAATATCATCATTAGTTTAATACATAATTCATTACAACAATCATTTACAAAGAGGGTACCAGGTATAAGATATTATGTGGCTTCTGAGAACAGTAATCTAATAAGTAGTAAAAAAATTTTGTACAGGTTTCTCATAGAAAATAATATTTAATGTTTAACAATAAACAGATATACTACATTATACCAAACACCTATAAATAATAACTAACTTCCAAAATTTGCATTATATCACAAAAGTCCTTAGTTTTATTATATTACTACAAGTTTTTCCAAATATTCTTGGCTAGCTATACATTTCATAGTACAAATCTACTGCCATAATAAGATTGCATTCCGGCTGTGAATTTATGAAAGCTGGTGTTATGGTTAAGCACTATATCTATAAGTCCATTGTTATTTGACACTCGCATTCAATTGAGGACAAATGTTAGTAAATAAAAAAATACTTGTATTTAAAACAGTAATGATAACATATTGGAACTGCAATGACAAGCACAGCTAAAATAATTAGTATGTAATATTTACAGACCTTAATTGTTTTATATTTTTTCTTTGTAGCAGTATTTAAATCTTCATGCACTTTATCAAGTAGCCAAAAGAGGAACTCCTGTGCATCATGCTGGCTATTTCCACGATATTGTGTTCCATGTCTTTCAACTGCACTCTGATAAGGTTACCAAATTTATACAATAAATAAAAGTAATAACTTTAGAAAAAGTTTTGAAATTACCAAATAATTTCATATCAAAATAAAGAATAATTAGTTTTTCATGTTCTTGATATCTACTCTCTACTATCCTTTGATGAATCTATGGCAAATACACGTATAAAAAATGTCATAACTAATGTTTCAATTCATGTATTGCTAAATAGGGATAGCTACTAAGCTAGTGAAAAGAGATTTAAGATTTAATAGTTATAAATATTTAGCTCAGCCTTTAAACTTTACCTTGAATGCAATACTCATATCAGGAGTATACTGACATGACCACAATGATTTAAGAAGAGCAGCCAATTGCTCAGTAACTTCTCCCCGAGTGCCATATTTCTTTGAGTTTATCTTATTTCTCTTTTGTAAGTCTACCTACATAAGAAAAAAAATATTGTATTGTATATGAAAATATATACAAATTAAATGTTGTATTAAATTATATAATCTCTGTACAGAGAATATATAATTTAATCAATTATTATTACCTAAAATAGTTTAAATTAACCAAATTCAAGTCTACAGAGATACTTTATAAATCAAAAACATCTACCCTCATTTTCAAAAAATTACCAATTTTGAAATATCCCAATAACAATATATTTGGACCTAATTATAAAGTTAAATATTTATAATTTTATTTATATTATAGATGACCTTATAATGATCTAATACGAAGTATTCAGCTATGATATCAGTATGTGAAAGGCATTGAAGAACTGCATTCATATAACAAGTGTTTCCATGGTTTTTGATTCCTGTTACCGCAGGCGTTGCTCCTGGAGGCCACGGCGGATCACCGCTGCAGGGCACTCGCTCATTATTTATTATTGAGGGCACTGTTTTCACCTTAACAAAAAAAACAAAGATGATGTAATACTTTTTGTTTAAAAGTATATAAATGTATTTACTAGTTTGTTTTCACTTACTCCTGACCCATTTACAGTGCTCATATGTTGCGCTATCTTGTTCAGGAATACCTTCCATGATGGCCTTCTAAACAACTTCCTTTCAACGACTCCTTCATCCTTTTGCGTAATACCAATAACTGTACCAGTCGTAGATTTATTGTCGCTTTCACTGTTTTTATTCCTACTAGAACTAGGCTTGATTGTACCAAACGGATTACGGGGTAAAGTAAAAGTACGTTTCAGTCGAGATCCTTCTACCTGTTTTGGGATCATGTTTGTATCTGCAACCTCATTGATTAATTCACCCTCCGAACATGACTTTAAAACTGAGGCAAGATTGTTTGTGGACATTATGATTAATTAGAGATTCGTATTTTAATGTTAATCTCCATCAAACATCGTCATGAAAACTAATTAGAAAATATTGATATGCAATTGACAGAAACGCCATTTTGTTTATCTATGACATGAATATTAAATACTACCAAGACAAATAATAAATATTGTTTTATTAAGAATTAATAAAATAATCATTAAATATAAAAATGCATTAATTTTTGATATGACGCAAACAAGTTGATTTTGTATATTGCTGTTAGACTTTCAGTGGATAATTGGTTACATTAATTAGTTATCGATAAAAGTACAAATCTCATACGTTTATGAGTCTTTTACAGCAGTATTAACTACTTGAAGTTGTGTCTTATGATGTGCCACAATTTACAAAATCTTCGCTTTTATTTGCATTGAGGATTCAAAATTTTTAAGGACTAATAAAAAGACAATACACATCTTTCAAATTTTTACTTAATAACAAAGTTAAATAAATATGTTTAGCAAATTTTTTCATTTGAGAATCTTAATCAAACATAACATCAACACAATAATTTTAAAATAATAAGTACAATAAATGTAACATTGTTAACAATATTCAAAATGGAACGCTATTTTAAGTTATCTGTTTCGTCTCTGTTCCATTCTCTTATTGTCAAAAGAAACTTCAAATTTTCTTTGATTTTTTTAACATCAATTCAGCAATAGACCTACAAAATGGTAAAAGAGGATCCCTGCGCTCAAAAAGATGATAATACATTTAGAGCTTTCATGCATGCTCTGTACGAAACTGTAGACGCACCAGTTACATGGTTTCGAGGTATAATACAATATTTTGATTTAGATGTCATTATGTAAGTTTTGCTTTATTTTTATAAAACATATATTATTTCAGAAAAAGTGGTCGTACCGAATCAACAGAAATATCCCTGGTACCATCGCCAATACCGTCGCGTTCCGACTGTTGATCAATGTTATGCCGACGATCCCGTTTGCGATTTCGAAGCTAACTCGCAGTTTAAACGTGACAGGTTATTTTATGGTTTCATTAAGAACAATATGATAAAGTGATGTGAATTTTGTTCACAAAATATTATAAGCATTATCATTATTGTAATTAATTTTCTTTAATAATCAAGGTATTTTGTTTAGTTAAAAAATAAATATTAGGATAAATATGTTTTAAAAACATTTTTTTAGGGCTGTTGATTCAGAAATTCTTAATATTCTGCGTATGCGCTATGAAGATTGCATAATGTATGAAGCTCCTGATCACGTAACTATGTGCAAACCTTTTTGGGAAAAATATAAAAATGCTGAGGAGGCATGGTTTATTAAATGTAAGTTTGTAGTTAAAATTATATGTTATATTCTAATAAATGTTAGCTGAATTCAGCAGTTGTAATGTTGGTAATTTTTTCATTGTTTGTTATAATTTATATTGATATTGGAAATTTGATAAATCTGAATCAGAATTAATTTATAGTTCTACGATTTTAATTTTTTTACCAAATTCTATGAGAGTAACCTGTGATTTGCTTTATATTTTCAACAATAAAGCAGAAAAAGTAATGTAATAACTCAAGTAATTTCAACAATTATTCTAAAGGATGGTAATTATTTGTGGTAATTGATGTCTTGTGTAAACAGATGAGAGTTAATAATATAAAAGATTTTGATATTATAATTAAATCAAATTTATGATTTAATTTGTTTTACTAATATTTATAATGTTTAGATTATTATGTTCATGTATTTGTTAAGTTCATTTATATAAATGTGTAACATTATGCAAATTAAAACACAGTTTTATTACACTTGCATGTATATTTGAAATTAATATTAGGATTAATACAGAGAAATTAAAAAGGAATATATTTATACAAATATTCCTACATGTCCTTTTAACATTGTGGTTTGTCCTGTTAACATAACTTACAACCTGTTCCTGTTAATATTATGTGTATCATTACTAACCAAAAGGGCAAAGCTATATACCTTTTATTACTTTCAGATGGTGATCTAGGTGCATATGCTGATGCTAAAAAAGCTTTAATGAAACAGAAGCATCGCATGGTTTGGGAGAGACGTAACGGACCTCTATCAGACCAAACTAAGTGATTTTTTTGTTATTAAACTGAAGTGTAAGGTAGATGTTGCTGCAATAAAATAAATTTTAGTGTATAACTCATGTTTTCTCATTTCTTACCTTATTAGTATTCTTATATTCAATAATTTAAACAAGAACTAACTTGATAATTCTAGTGTATTTTAAAATTTTTATTCAATAAGTATACAGCCTAAGATAAGAAAAAAGTCTCAAACAATTAATAATTTAATAATAAAAAAATGAGATAAAATGTAAAAAAGGTTCATTACGAAAAATAACATTTATTTCCAACACTACATTTATATTCATGCATTTTGACAAAATTCTACATCCAGACAAACTTACGTTAATTATATTCAGTTGGAATTACAATAAGAAATCAAGGATCACAGAGATTACGATAATAGAATAAAAATGATGACAATCACCTTTTACTGTTTTTGAAATACCTTAAACCTACCTTATGCATAAAATTTAAAACTTGTATTGGTCACAAAAGTAAAAACATTTCCTTATAATACTTAAGACTATATAACCTACAGCCTCAAAAAAAAAATATAGAAGAAACAATACTAAAACACTTGATTATAAATGTATTGAAAGTAAGAATAATTAAATCTGTTAATATCACTACATAGCAAGATGGAATAACTTAAGATAGTATTCAACAAAGCGACAAGACGAGCAGACATTGAGCTAATGGTAAAGTAAAGCGTCTACCCATAACAAAGTAACGCT